>OU427017.1:2815000-2840000 GCA_911387935.1 Dolichovespula saxonica | reverse complement strand
ATTTGCTCCTACCCGAGAAAATGTTATTCTAACAAAGAGGATCGTCGTTGTTAGTTCTCCTCGCTCGAGAAAAAACATCGTTGTACCGAGGCCAAACGAAAAAGAATTTATATAGGATCACGAGTCTCTCTCTCTCTCTCTCTCTCTCTCTGGATACACTCTCTTTTACCACTTGACTTCTTACTCGAGTGAGAGTAATAGAAAAAAAAAAAAAAAAAAAAAGAAGAAAGAAAAAAGTATAAGGAAAAAGAAAATAAAAAAGAAAAAAGGGGTTAACATCTTTCGAGCAAGCAATCGAATATTATCGCAAGTATATCGAATGTATATATACATATATGTATGTATTATTGCATCTACTTTTTTTGAACATCTTCAGAAGAATAACCCTGGGGTTCTTAAACATTCATACCGTTCTATGAATATATATCTATATATACATGTGTGTGTGTGTGTTTTTATGTGCGTTCGAGTGTGCGTGTTTGCGTGAGTTTTTTTTCGCGTAGATGTAGAGAGAGAGAGAGAGAGAGAGAGAGAGAGAGAGAGAGAGAGAAAAAAGAAAAACATAATCGAAAAAAAGATATAATCGATGGGTTGTGTGCATGTACCCCCAATTGACGATGGTCTCCTTAGCGCAAATTCCAGGCCAACGGATCGCTCTCTCGACTTTTCCGTCCGACTGAATCCTTGTAACTACAAAGGCCCGATCAGAGAAAACCTCAGCAAAGCCGGCCGTGCCGTTTGACGTGGCCAAGATGTCGTCGCTTCCTTGTCGAAAAGCTCCGACAAGCGGTAGCAGCAGGATCAAGCCCAAGCTTGCCAGCAGCATCGGTCACCGGTTCGGCTTATGTCGCTTTCTGTCACTAAAACAAAACGATCGTACATCTACCTATGTATTTATGTATATATCCATCTATGTATCCATGCATTTATGTATGTATGTATGTATGTATGTACGTATATGCATATTTAATATATGTATGTATATATGGATGGATGTATTTCATGTATCATATCTATGTATGTATGTATGTATGTATGTATGTATGTATGTATGTATGTATGTATGTATTATATGTATGATATTAACAGTCAACCAATGTTATAATACGTGTGGTATCGCAACCACGTGAAATTTGGATTTTTAATCGAATATGTCCGCGCGTACGATTAATAATCATTCGATGATCTTCTTTGGCTCCTTTACTCTTTTTCGTTTTCTTTTCTTTTCATTTCGTGTTACTTCTTTCTTTCTTTTTATTTATTTATTTATTTATTTTTTTTTTTTTTTTGAAGGCTAGAGAAGAAGGAGGAAGAGGAGATCTTTCATTTTCCTTCCGATTCGTTTCGAATTTAAGGAAATAATGATTTAACTCGTTGTTCTATATCGATCGAAATTTATCGTGGATTTTGTCGTAGTGATGAAAAGACAAAAAAAAAAAGGAAAACGGGGAAATAAAGAAAGAAAAAGAAAAATAGAACCGATTTTTTTTCTTTTCTTTTTTTCTTTTTTTTTTTTGCGTCGCGTGTATGTACTTTCCAAATAATTGTTTGGCTTACTGCCATCCGACGCTTAATCGTTTTCTTTTCACCACGATGATAAAAGAGAGATCGTTCTTTATCTCTCTCTCTCTCTCTCTCTCTCTCTCTCTCTCTCTCTCTCTCTCTCTTTCTATGTCTTTGACTCTTACGTAATTATCACGTATGTGATATCCGAGGAAATCAGTAACGGCAGCCAATCAACTATTTTGTCGTAAACTACACCGAACAAAATTTCTCTCTCTCTCTCTCTCTCTCTCTCTCTCTCTCTCTCTCTCTCTCTCTTATACACTCTTTTTCCCCTCTCTCTTTTCTCATCGTGATAAAATGTGTAATACATAAATATAGTACGTTAGTAAATATATATTTCACGTCTTCTTCAAATATTCCTCGCAAAAGCATTATCACGGATATCCCATTATCTGGGCTGTCCGTGTATTATTTTACGACTCAAAATAAAATGAGATCGAAAAACAAAATTGCGATTGATTAGAATAATTGTATATATAAAACTTGCACGCCTGAAGCGATTTGAAATCTATCTCCGAAGAAAAATTCATTCGATCTATCGATCAAAACGATTTTTTCCTTTCTTCTTTTCTTCTCCGTTTCATTCGTTCATTTATTTATTTTTTCCTTTTCTCTCCTTTACTTTACTTCTTTTCTCTTTTTTCAATTTCTACAATTTCAAGTCACATCTCAAAAAAATTTAAATGAAAGAATAATATTAATTTAGATATTATAATATAATATCTGGAACGACCTTTTTAAAATTAAACGACGTTCATTATTAGATCCAATCTGGATTAAGATCGTTATTGCTTTTAATAGATTATAGTTCGTAAATGTTAATTACATTATTCGTTAATGACATTACGCGCGTGTATCGTAATGAATGTACGTATTTATGTACGTCTGTCTGTGTGTGTGTGTGTGTGTGTGTATCTGTGTCTGTGTGCGTGTGTACGTATGTATACATATCCGATGAATCAAATCGTAAATATCAAACCTCGTTTCTTCGACGTCGATTATGCTTCCATAATCGACGGACGATAAATAATCGTTAATGAAATGCGAACGTTTAAAGTTCGACGTTTTCTTTCTGTTTGTAAATCGATCGAAAAGTGATCCAACAAGATCGACAACGAACGAATACAGGCGGGATCCTTCGTGTCTTTCTAGATAAAAAAGAAAAAAAAAGAAAAGAAAAGAAAAGAAAAGAGAAGAGAAGAGAAGAGAAACCTTAAAATCGACGATTCCGTTGTTCGCGTCGTAAATTTCAATTTTCAAATTTCAATTTGAAATCGCCTACCACACGTAATATAATAATGATGATGAATCGCGAGAGTTGTATTATTGGAGAAGGAAAAAAAAAAAAAAAAAGAAGAAGAGAAGAAGTACACGGCAAAGCACTCACATTATTCACCGATCAATCCTATTATCGCTCGACTTATTTGCGTCAACATTCGAAATCTTTATTCGTATTATTTTTCTTCTTATTCTTTCGTCGTTAATCTTCTTTTTTTTTTTTTTTTCTTTTTTTTACTCCCTCTCTTTTTCTTTTCTTTACCTTTCGGTTTCTTTTTTCTTTTTATTCCTTTGTTTATTTCTTTTTACCTTAAAACAATATTTTCGCCACGTTGATATACGTATAAATATAAATATATATATATATATATATATATATATATATATAAATATATATTATATGAAGTAGCACTTGCGAAGAAGAAGAAGAAGAAGAAGAGGGAAAGAAGTTCAAGGAGAGAGAGAGAGAGGAAGACGAAAAAAGAAGAAGATTATTACGTGAGAGAAAAGAAAAGATGGGAGGATAGACGGAAGGAGAGAAAAAGATACAGACAGAGAGATAAATTTAAAAAAAGGAGGAAGAGAAGGGAAGAGGATGGAATATTATAATAATCACGTGGATATATATATATATATGTATGTACGTGTATATATATTTATATATATATAAAGACGTGTGTGTACGTGCACACTCGCGTAAATTTATCTCGTAATGCAGATTCGCAAATCGTACGTTACCGCGCGTTGGCCTAAGCGACACCTTGTGGGGCCAATCGGCCGTAGTAACTGGCGCGCTATGCTCGTGGCTCTCCCTTAAATACCACCGACGCTTCTCTCTCTCTCTCTCTCTCTCTCTCTCTCACTCTCTCTCTATCTCTATCTTTCTTTCTCTGTCCCTGTCTCTCTCTCCAACTCTCTCTCTCTTTCTCTGTCCCACTCTCTCTCAGTCTCTCTCAGTCTCTCTCAGTCTCTCTCACTTGCCCTCTATCTCTCTTTCTCTCTCTTTCTGTCTATCTCTCCCTGGTGGTTGTCCAGTTCACCTACACACCACCAAACCCATCCGTTTCTATCCCTTAGGTTTCCATCTCCTTCCAACCAAACCCCATCGTGCGTTCGCGTTTCTCTTCTCCAACCTCCATACTCCCCACCATCGTTCGGACATCAACCAAAGTCCTCTCCTCTCTCTCTCTATCTCTCTTTCTCTCTATCCATCTACCCTTCCTCTTCTCTCTTTCTTCTCTCTCCCTCTCGCTCTCTCAACCCAACATCCACCAGCAACGACTCGCGTCTGCCAAATCCAATCCTACCGATTCACCCCCGAAATCTAATCCCTTCATTCCCATTCTCCTTCTCTCTCTCTCTCTCTCTCTCTCTCTCTTTTTCTCTCTCTCTCTTTCTCTCTCAATCACATCGTCGCTCGTTCATTCCGCTAACTATCTTTCGACTGACTTTTCTTCCCGTTTTATACTCCTCTTCTTCCTTTTCCTTTTCTTTTTCCTCTTCTTCTTCTTCTTCTTTTTTTCTCCCTTCTTTGGGCTACCTTTTCTCTCCACCCTTTCCTTTATCATTCCCTTTCGATCATTCGTCTTTTCTCTTTTTTTTTTATCTATCTAGCGTTCGACTTTCGACTACCCTTCCCTTCCCTCCCCCAGCCTGTTTCTTATTTCCATTTTATTCCTCTACGATTTTAACAAAGTATATCTCTCTCTCTCTCTCTCTCTCTCTAATCTCTCTTTTAAACGTAGAAAAATTTTTTTAATACACCGCCATTTAAAATCTAAAATGATTTCAAAGCATACGTAGATATACGTAGGTATGTACGTATGTATTTATCGTTATTAAAAGTATATATACGTACATACATGTATACGTACATACATAAATACATACATAGGATACATATAATACGTATGTATGTATATATATATATATATATATATATATATATATATATATATATGTATATAGATAAATACATACGTACGTACATACATACGTCAGAACTGTTCGCTCGGTGATAATAAATTACGAAAGCTCTCGTTAGAGCTGCTTCTGCTTCTGGTGATGGTGTTGGCGTTGGTGATGGCGTTGGTGATGGTGTTGGTGATGGTAGTGGTGGTGCTGTTCCTTCCTGAGATTCGAAAGCGTCGCGTCGGTAACGCCCGACGATTGGCCGAGAGGCTCGAAAGATCGCGTGTTACGATTGGCGCCCTTCCAAAGGTCGTTTTTCGCATAACGCATCAGAGAATATATTATACCTGCGATTAAGTCGTAACTATGAAAATATATTATATACGTACATATATATATATATATATATATATATTATTTGAATTCATTTTAGATTCGACTCGTTCGTTAGAAACTTAATCGTATTTTTATATATATATATATATACTTATTTAATTACGATCTGATATATCGATCCTATATAAAGTCGTTAGAAAATATTTTTTTATAGGAAGAAAGAAAAAAAAGAGAGAGAGAGAGAGAGAGGGGAGACGAAAGGAAAGAAGAATCTTCATTCGATTGGAATCGTTTAACCAATTTTAACAGTCGAAAGGATCGGTCTATGATCCGTGGAAATAAAAGTCGTTATGGTGGTTGTTAAAAAAGGGCTGATCAGCGCCCTTGGTTCGACGTTTTATATCGGACAAAATCACGACGGTAACGTCCCGAGGAAAGATTAAAAAGCGAAAACGGGGAAAATAAAAAGAGAGAGAGAGAGAGAGAGAGAGAGAGAGAGAGAGAGAGAGAGAAAGAAGAAAGAAAATAAAAGGAAGAAGGAGAAAGAACGGAGAATGGAGAATGAGTGAATGAATAAGGAGAGAAGAAAGAAGGAAGAAGAAAAAGGGAAGGGAAAAAAAAGATAAAGAAAGTTACGGATCGGTCGAAGATTTACGAGCGTTCTTTAGGACTGGTTTTCTTCCCGTTGAACGAAATCGGCACGGTCGGAATTAATTGGCGGGGCCGAGAAAGAAGAAGAAGAAGAGAAAGAAAGAAAGAAAGAAGGAGAAGAAGAAGAGAAAGAGAAAGAAGAAGAAGAAGAAGAAGTGCCGGTGAAAAGCCAGCCGGGGCCGGGTAGTTTCCATCCATTGTACGCCCTACGGTTATGACTCGTTGGCAAAGGACAGTGGTGAAAAAGGGGGTGGAATGGGAAAAGGGTGTGGGTGGGTGGACCTGCAGCATCGAGGTGAGAGAGAGAAAGAGAGAGAGAGAATGAGAGAGAGTGAGAGAGACCGTAAGTGAGTAGGTAGTTCTTAGGGCACTCAATTGTTCGACCCTCGAGGGGTTCTCGCGGACGAGTCACCGTTTCTATATTATGCAAGTTCTCACTCTCCCTCTCCCTTATTCTCTCTCTCTCTCTCTCTCTCTTTCTCTCTCTCTCTCTCTCTGTCTGTCTCTCTCGTCCTTCTGCCTAATATCGCAAAGAAGTTAATCCTAAGGTCGACAAGTATCATCCCGTATTTCCTCGTACGAATCGAATGAAATCAAAAATAAAACTCTCGAAGAGAGAAACCTCGAAGGATCGATCGATCGATCGAGCTTGTTGGTCCAGTCTCGATCGATCCCTGATCCGAGGTGAAAGGGTTCGGTTCGTTGCAATGAAAAAGAAAAAAGAATAAAAAGAAAGTAATAATCGAGAATCGAATTCCGCGATTACGAGGCGTCGAGAATATACTAATTACATATTTGTCTCGTTTTTAATCGATTTCGGTAGGAATTTTGAACGAAGGAGACAAAGAGAGAACTCGTTTAAAGTAAAGAATTATTTATTTCAACTTTAATCGTACAGCATCCTCGGAGAATCCGTATATCGATCGTTTCGAACTGTCTCTCTCTCTTTTTTTGCTCCCTTTTTCTACCTATCTATCTATCTATCTATCTATCCATCTCTCTCTCTCTCTCTCGAAAGACAACGAAGGATCCTTCCAAACGTTATGTATCCTTGAACGAAATGAAAACAACAACACGTCTTTGGATTTACAAGAACGACGACAACAACACCGTAATGATCATCAGGACGGACTGACGACCTCGTCGCATTCTTCTTTAAGCCAATCGGTATCTGTCCGTTTCCACGATAAGCCAGAGGACTCGTCTTCCGTCTATACCTTTCGAGGACCAATTAATTTTTATGGTCCCCCCCTCCATTTTCTTCTCCTTCTCTTTTCTTTTTTCGGATCGTCTATTCGAAAAAAAAAAAAAGAAAGAAACATACAAACGGAAAAGAAAACCTGGAAACGAACGGACTATACTCACGCATTCCATCGCAAGAAGCACGCCCATTCTTCTGATCAGTAAAAATGTATAATCGCGATAACGATTGTCATTGACATTTCAACGATTTTCTCTATCTCCGTTTAATTCTCGAATTATCACGATAGTTTTCACGTTTGATCGTCGACATTTTATTTTACATAGTTTTTCCTTTTTACGACCCTTTTTTTTTTTTTTTTTGTTGTTTACAATACAACATAATATATCGTCAAATCAATTTCATATCGCGCGCAACGCTAACGTTGGCCAAATCGACGTTTTCAATTGCGATACGATACGACGTTATAAAACGATCGATATTGTAACGCGTCGTAATATAAGATACGCGGAATACCTCGACGAAGCTGCTGACTCATTAGTTCCCCTCCTTTCTGCTATTTACGCAGAGTCAAGATTCTCGAGTTTAAGGTGTGCGTTTAAAAAAAGAAAAAGAAAATAGCGACGAATAAGCAAGTATAATATAAGCCTGTATATCGAATGGAAATGCGTTTAGGAATAGGAAGCCGTAGCACTTGTTGCTACGAATCCAACGACGTTAGTTCCCCACCCCCCTAACCCTTCCCACCCTCCCTCCCTCCTAACCCTTCCGATATAAATAGTTCGACGTAAATTATAACGATGCTTCTCGCGCTTTATACCACGACAGATATCAGTCAACGATCTCTATCAAAGGCGACGATTATACGACTTAGTAACACGTGACGAGCGTAGTACCGTTTTACGATCATTCAACGTTAGAGACGTGATTCTCTCTTGCATTTAACGTAAACAATATGTTTGCGAGTATCACTTTTAAACGTTCCTTTTCGAACGTTCATTTTTCCTTCGTTTCTTTTAACGATCCGATAATATCTGAAATAAAATCGGAGTTAATTCGATGAACGACAACCACAGCGTTTCTTTACGATCAATCCGATTATTGCATGTTCGAAGTAAGACAGAGAGAGAGAGAGAGAGAGACAGAGAAAAAATATGGAAGGAATAATTTATTTATTTTTTATTTTTTTTTTTTTGCATTAGAAAATGGCGAAAGCTCTCGTTAGAATCTAACGACGAGTCTCGCCGCATTCGCGGCACCTAGCAAGAAGTTCAACACTGCAGAAGTTCAACACTGCGCCCAACTCGCCCCTCCTATTCTTCCACCCTACCCCCGTGCTTCCCCGTCCACCCTCGGATCTCCAGGCCATTTCCGAGCACCTTCACCACACGATACTACCACCACCACCACCACCACCAACCACCACCACCAACCACCACCACCAACCACTACTAATAATCACTACCACTAGCATTGTACCGCTTAACTAGGAAACCGAGCTCTCTTAGTAATAAGCGTGGCGGGAATTACGTAATTATTGCGTTGCACCCGACAATTGTCGCGAAAAACGGGGAATACTTGAATGGGCCGTGAGTACAACCGCCCCCGGGGGAAATGGAGTACAAGAGGTACGGGGTGTAAGGGATGGGCGAGGGTGGGTGAGAGAGAGAAAGGGCGACGAAAGAAATAAGGGGTGGGGGTGGTTGGGGGTGGTTTATCACGGCGATTTGCAGTCGACGAGATACTTTCGTCGAGTCGTATGTCGCCTAACGCCGCTGCTATTCAAACCCCCCCCCCTCCCTCTCCTACCCCTCCCCACATCCCGAGAGTCGCAAACTCGGTAACCGATTGTCAGACATAGTTTCTGTTCTTTAACGGTAATTACGAGACACACGCACACGCACACGCACACGCACACACATATATGTATATATTACGTGGATTAAGTGATCGATACAGAAAAAAAAGAAAAAGAGAATAAATAAAATCGATCGATATAACAAAAATGCAATCGTTCGGATTTGAGTCACTTGAAATAATTATTTAATAATAAATTTCAATGTTAACGTACAAGCCATTACGTCAGTCGATTATTTGTAAATAATCCACTGTATTGATCCATTCGAAATTATTATAAATTTCAATTCTTTTTCTCTTTTTTTTTTTGTTTCCTGTTTTATGTTTTCGTCGTCGTTGTTGTCGCTTTTCTTGTTATTTTTATATACATCGATACTCGAATACTACTCGAATTTTTAGCAGGTCATCCAAGGACCGAAAGGGTAAGAAAAGTGGGGGAAGAATGAGGATGAGGAGGATGAATACACGTGGAGAGTATTTATGGGTATTCTTGTGGTATCTCGTCATGGGAAATTTGTTTCGATCGGTTACGCCGGTTTTCGAGCGATTTTCGAGTATTTGTCCCCTGGTACGGTCGAAATGTTCCTTCGCGTTTAGAATTATATGGATCCAATGAAACACGGGGCCCCATGGAACGAACGAAAGAAAGAAAGAAAAATAAAAAAAGAAGAAAGAAAGAAAGACGAAGATGAGGAAACTGGCAATCTCGTCGATTTCACGAGGAATACCTATCTATCTATATGGCGTTATATACCTGACACTGCTATATACTCTTAAACCATTTTATATATATACATACATATATATATGGGATACCCCACGCAGAAATAGAGAAAAAGAAAGGAAACAAAAAAGAAATGCGTATCTATTATGAATGATCGAAGAAACTTCAGTGAGAACGGGGAGAAATAAATCGGAAAGAAATAAATACATTCGATATGAATGATGGGACGAGCCGACTCGCATCATGGGGGTTTTCCCCCCATTAATACTATAGAAAATAATTTGGATCGGAGCTGATACGTGATAAATAAAGGTTTGGAACACTAACGATCGATATTATAATTGCAATACGTTTACGTTCGTTCGTACAGGTCGATGGATTTTTCCCTTTTTATTTATTTATTTATTTATTTTTTTTTCTTTTTTGAATTCTTTTAACGATCTCTTCGAGATTTCGAGGATGGTTTTTCGGAGGGGAAGAGAAAAGTCACGAAAAAATAAAGAAAGAAAGTAAACGACGCGTCGCTCGATCCGTACACGTTGGACGATCCTTTGCCTGTTAAAATGGGAATATCAAAAAAAAAAAAAAGAAGTAAGGAAAAAAAGAGAATATTTTTGGAAATATCTGGTTAGTCCGGGAAACATTGTGGCCCTCGAAAGAAATAAGAGATATCATGGTTGGACTTAGGTACTGTGAGCGCGTTGCCGCTTGATCCTAGCTGCGGTACAATTCCGCACTAATTGATTTTACGACGTGCGTTATATTGACCGTGAAGATCGTCGTCTCCGTCGTACTAATACGTACGTGTTGGTGATTGTAGTAGTAGTAGTAGTAGTAGTAATAGCAGCAGCATTGCAGTAGTATTAGTATTAGTATTAGTAGTAGACAGTAGGTAGTAGTCGTATGGAGGTCGTGAAGCGTAGTATCTAACCAGTGATGGTAGCAGCAAGAGCCAACGATTGCAGCAGGGTGCAGATGACATCCCGAGGCCGAGCCATGCATGACGCCCTTTTTTTTGGGGGGGGGAGGGTAGGAGAGGAGAGAGGAGAGGAAGGAGAGGAACGAATGTTATTGCGAAAAAAGATTTTGAGAGGATAATGTTATTATTGTTATTAGTTATTACAGGGAGTCGAAGGAGCATCGGAATAATATCTCAACGACGATCGAATGAATTATTTTTTATTAGCTTTTTAATTAGCTATTATTTAATTTAGCTATTTTTTTAATTAGCTAGAAACAGGTCGACGCGAAGGAGGAGGTGGAGGAGGTGGGGTTGACGGTCGATGTTTCGTGGACGATCAATTAATATCTTCTACGGGGATTGAAATTTTTTCGATAGTCCTTTCGTCGTCCAACTTTTTATTTTTCTTTTTATTTTATTTTTTTTTTCTTTCCTAAACGATTATATTCGGTCATTCTCTTCCTTCGGGATTATTCTTTTTTCTCTCTTGCTCATTGTTTCTACCACCGTCGTCGTTGTCGTTTTTGTTGCGCGTGCGTTATTTTTCCTCTTTATTTTTTTGTTTTTTTTCTTTGCTTCTTGTTCTTTGTATATAGGAAAGGAAAGAAAGGAAAGGAGGAGAGGTAGGAGAAGATACGAGAGACAACAAAATCCTAGATCCGACGTTGGCTTCGACCTTTAAGGAAGAGAGGGTATCTCTGGAATAGCAGAGAGGAGAACTACTTGGCCCACGAATTGGATCACGACGATCTCTCTTTTGGAAGGAACCAAGATAGCAATGAAGGAGAGTTCTCTCTCTCTCTCTCTCTCTTTCTCTCTCGCACGTTCGCTCACTCACTAACCCGAGGTAGCAGACAATGAGACAATGGAGCGACGGTTGCAAGGAGCGATAGCGCCGGATTAATTCCCAATCGATTCCAAGAGAACTCCTTTCGACTCTCCATCCATGGGGGTGAGTGGGAGGGTGGGGAGGGTTACCATATCGTCTTCGATGGATGATCCGAAAGAAAGGTGACAAACTTTGCCTTCCTTTTTCCCCTTTTTTTTTTCTTTTTTCTTCTTCTTTTGCCCCTTTAATCTTGATTCTCTTTTGCCTCTTGATCCTACCCTTGCTCGTTTTAACGGACTACAAACGTCTTGTATCACCGACTTGATATTTGGTACGTATCTGCAAAAACATACACATATATATATATATATATTTAAGTTTATTATTATATAATCGATCCACTTTTTTCTTTAGGTCTCGTCGTGTACGAAAATACGAGGGGTAAGAAAAGAGAAAAAAAAAGAGGAGGAGGAGAAGAAGAAGAAGAAGAAGAAGAAGAAGAATTCAATTCGATTAGTATCGGTAGGTAGACAAATCGTACGAGAGACAAGAGGGATGAGAGAGAGAGAGAGAGAGAGAGAGAGAGAGATGAAGTTGAGTAACAGAGATCGAATTATTGTTATCATAACCATCTGGGGGCCTGTCTCTCTTTCGCAAGCTTAAAAGCTGTCCGTCCGTCCGTCCGTTAAGATCAAAGGAGGCAACGGTTGTGTTCCGGAGTGCGGAATGCACTGTAGCAGATTCCCCAAGCGAATAGATTCCGAAATGAGCACACGTTAAAGTACCCGAGGGACGTTCAGTAGTGAGTGGAGTTATGGATCTCGTGAAGGATGCGGTCGATGACGTTCCTACTCGTCACACTGTATCAATGTTTTCTTTTTTTCTTTTTTTTATTTTTTCTCTTTCGAGAGGGATGGGGAAAGAGCGCGGACGAATATTTCGTGAGCAGGTGGGAGGATAGACGAGCGGGGCAAAAGAAAAAAAAAAAGCAAACGGAGCAACGGGGGATGAGAGAAAGAAGATCCTGATCGATCGATCATTTACGATTTTAATTTGTCGAGATAGTCGGGACGAGCCTATCCGATATTTACGTCGAAGCTTTTATTTTTTTTATTTTTTTTTTTTTTCGGAGACTTCGAACGGGTGAAAAAAATCTTCAAATCGAATGGACTCGCTTATAAATAAATAATTAAATAATTAAATAAATAAATGTATATACATATATACATATGTATATATGTATATATGTACGTGTACGAACGATTCTCGAGGATAATAAAAAGGATCCTCTCGTTAGCCTTTCGTGGAATATCGATGATACCTCATTAGGTAATAATCTTTTAATTAATGGTCGGAAAGTAGAAAAAGGATGGGAAGAAATTGAAAGAGGAGGATGAAAAAAGGATGTTGGTTATATAGCCGCCGCGCCCGTATGCTGTTTAGAAGAACGTGATTACCTTGTTTTACCGGTTACGAAGCTCAGGTCCAATGTGTGTTCTGTTCTAGCCTACGGACAGACTAAGACGACTACGAACAGACTAAGAACAGACTACGACGACTATAAAGACTACGAACGGACTACGACGATACCGATGTTAATCGCCAGCCCTTGTGAATTGCTTGGCTTATTATCTACAAATAAAATGTATCCGTAGGTATGGGGAGAAGGTATGCTTAAAAAAAAAAGAAAGAAAAGAGAGAGAGAAAGAGAGAGAGAGAGAGAGAGAACAAAAAATGATTCACGGTCTTAGACGGACGAGCGTTCGTAATTTTTAATTTCAAAAAAAAAAAAAAAAAAAAACGCGGAGGAAACGAAGAGGAAAGATAGAAGAAGAGGAAGAGGAAGGAGAGAAGAAAAAATATGACAATGAAAAAAAAAAAAAATAACGATCTCGAGGAAAATGAAATGAAAAATAAAATATAGAGTGAAACAAAATAAAATTTTTAATGATTCGTCGTTGGCATTCGTTCGTTCGTTCGTTCGTTCGTTCGTTCGTTCGAACGACGACGAAACGGTACTTAAATTCGATGACGTTCGCGCGTTACTTAGCGAATTTCAATCGCGCGTGAAAAAAGAAAAAGGAGGAAGCAAAAAAAAAAAAGAAAAAAGAAGAAGAAGAAAGAAAAGGAAGAAACTCCAACGAAATAAAACCATTCGTTTTCTACGACGACTTCGACGTTCGAGCTGGTTACCGATCGGCCACCACCACCACCATCACCATCACCATCACCATCACCATCACCATCACCAATACCATCACCAACACCAACGAAAGCATCAGAGTGAGGATATTATAGGTATAGGGCGAGAGACTCACGGTATTCTCTTTTTTCGAGGAGTAAGAGTAGAAGGAGAGAGACGACGAGGCATAGAAGTATAGGGGTGTAGGAGGAGGGGTAGGAGGGTTGAGAGACCCGAATCCTGAGGCAGTGGACCGTGAATGCGATACCACGTTTGCCGTGCATCGGTGCTGGGGTTTGTGGGGAGGGTAGGGGAGGATAGGGGAGGAAAAGTGCCGTCAAACAAGCGTTCGTCGACCATCTCTCTAGGGGGTGTGTTGTACCACCCATGCACCCACTACCCCCGTCCGATCTCCCTTATCCCTGATCCCCGATCACCTCACTACCACCCTCAACTTCGAGCCCTCTCCCCCTCGTGATCCCTATAGTCTCAGCCATATACGACAGGTTAACGTTGCTCTAGACGATTTGTTTCTATCAATATTGGACAATATCCTTCGTATTTCCTGAACGACGACGACGATATCCCATGACGTCAGGAGTTTCGGTACGGGGATTCGAGGGGTCTGGGGGAGGGGGAGGAACATTCTATGGAACAACCCGACGATGGGTGATTCGATCTTGATGGGGAAAGAGAACGAATTAACGAACGAAAGAGAGATGATAGTTGAGCGGACACAAACAAATGTTTACGAATATACATACCGCAAACTCTCCCCCCCCCCTCTCTCTCTCTCTCTCTCTCTCTCTCTCTGTCTGTCTTATACACACTCTCTTTTTCATTCTCTTGTCCCACCACCATTTCTTAGATTCATTTGCATCGCAAAGAGACACGCTCGTCGGTACGTAGAATGCTCGTCGCATTCTAAAAAGAGATGACTGCGTTCTTGAGGAATGTATATGTACACGTATGCATGTTACGTATATACGTACTTATCATTCATGCATACATGCATACATACGTGTATATATATATATATATATATATATATATATGCGTACGTGTGTGGTATCATCGTGTGTGCGCCACGTCGTATCGATATCTCGAATTAATCGTAAGTTCGATCACTTCGAGCTCTCTCTCTCTCTCTCTCGGCTATCGAGGAACGATAAAAAAAAAAAAAAAAAAAAAAAAAAAAACGTACTTACGTACGTTAGACGAGATGATCGATAAATATTCGTACGATCGGGCATTATTGAATGTTAAATGAGAGAAACTTATACGCCGGGATCTTTCGAAGCCAATCTCGATTTGTCGATCTTTTTTCTTTCTTTCTTTCTTTTTTTTTTTTTTTTTTTTGGAAGGGAGTAAGACGGAAAGAAGAACACGGGATGTTAAGTGGAATCGCAGGTGGGATTAAGACGAGGCGGGAGGGAGGTAAAAGACGACGCGTTGAGAACGAGGGATAAAGTGTCTTTTTATTTTTTTTTATTTTTTTTGAAGTTTCATTCGGAGAAACACGCAGGATTTCGATCGTCCGAATCGAAACGAATACGAAAATCCAGCGAGAAAATATATTCGCGATAGAAAACGAATGAACGAATAAACGAACGAATAAACGAACGAACGAACGAACGAACGAAGGAACGAATGAATGAAAGTCTTTGTCGTTGTCTTTGTCGTTGTCGTCGACGGTAGGGGAACTTTTTGCTAAGTCGTGCGAGCTTGGCCCATTAACGGCACGGAACTAGCTTATCGGTCGCTGAGTCTGCGTTATTGCGTCGACTATGATGACCAACCGAAAGAAAGAAAGAAAGAAAGAAAGAAAGAAAGAACGTACGTAGTACGTACGTACGTACGTACGTATGAACGAACGATAGATAGATAGATAGATAGTTAGATAGATAGAAAATTGTTTCCGTGGTATAGGTGTTCCACCTATCAGTTGGCTCCTCTTCCCTTCCTCCAATTCCCTCGTCTCTTCCCCTGGCCGATCGAACCATTCCTTCACCCCTCCTCCTCCCCCAGAATACCTACGTTAGTCTCATAACTCGTCCGATAGCCGGGGCCATAAATGATGAAAACTGTCTCGTTGTTCCCGCGCGATACCTTACTCTATCAACGGATATATAATATATAGATATGTATATATGTATGTATATATTATGTGTGTGTGTGTGTGTGTGTGTGTGTGTAAAGTCTCTCGCTCATCGATCTTGGAACCTTCCTCGCTTGGTCAAACTCTGAATCCACGAAATATTCGTGCGACGCGACGACTATTCGTTTCAACTTTTTTCTTTTTTCTTTTCTTTTTTTTTTTTTTTTCTTTTTTTCTTTCTTTCTTTCTTTTTTCTTCTTTTCTTTATATTCTTTTCTTCAGCTCTCTTCCTTTTTTTTTTTTTCTATTCCTTTCTATTTTACTAATTCAAGCCACCTAAGATACATACGTAAGTATATATGTATGTACGTATATATATGTATGTATGTATGTATGTATTATGTATAAGGACAAAAGGGAAATCGATGATGGGAGGATCTATCGATTGGTGCGACAACGAAGGACAATTAACGCGTTGATTGCCATGGAGGTCATCCCGCAACTGATTGCACTTTCTTTTACGAAGAGAATCCGATTTTCTAAGCGTATATTTTAACCATTTGCCATGCTGACAATTTTTATCGAGATCGTTTTGTCATTAATTGTGCGAGAGCCGGAGAAGGAGGAGGAGAAGGAGGAGGGGGGGAAAAAAGAAAAAGAAAAGAGAAGAAAAATAAAGAAAGAAAGAAAGAAAGAAAGAAGGGGGGAAAAAAATAGAAAAAGAAAAATAAAAATAAAAAAGAAAGGGGAGGGAGAAGAAGAAAGAGGCAGTAGGGTCTGGGATGTAAAAGGGTGGGACGGCCCTTTGTTTTTATTTATCCCCTCTTTGATCCTTGTTTTCACATCGACGTCCTTCGATTTAGTTGCAACGATCGATCGATCGTCCGATGGATCAACGATGACCCGAAGGTGAGTGCATGTCTCTCTTATTTTTCTTCTTCTTCTTTTTCTTTCCTTTTTTTTCCTTCTCTTTTTACTCTTATTTCTAAGAAAAAGATAAAAAATACGATAGAGCTCGCACCGATCCCCCCCCCCCCCCACCACCACCTCCACCCTCTCTTTAACACTTTATTTTCGTCGTAGACGTGAATTATAAGACCGATTGATTGTCGTTATTATCGTCCCGCATGCGATTCCGTCTCTTTTTCTTCCTTTTTTTTTTTTTTTTTATTCTTCTTTTTTTAGGAAACGGACGCTGTACCCGCAGCCAGTTGATTTCTTATCAGATATAGTAGAAAAGAGAGGAAAAGAAAAAAATCAAAAGAGAGAGAGAGAAAGAAAGAAAGAAAGAAAGAAAGAAGGAGAGCCTTTTTCAGATTTCAGAAAATTACTCTCTTTTTCTTTTTCTTTTTCTTTTTATTTTATTTTTCTTTTTTTTTTTATTTATTTATTTTTTTTTTTATTATTATTATTATTATTATTATTATCATGATTATTTATTATTTACTATTTACTCTCATCATTCAATAAATCGTCCACATGGAAATATTTCGTTCCTCATGGAATATTAATATTCGCGATAAGATTATTTTCGGCTGACGAAATCCTCTTAGAGTTAAGTTCAATCGTTTTGAGTAAATAATTGATTTCGCGTATATGACAATGATATTGTGGTTCGACGAGGCCAAGAGATAACAACTATTGCACGATGACGGACGACACCTTTATCCGGGGATGTTTAGTTTTAATCGAAAAAAAAAAAAAAAAAAAAAAAAAAAAAAAAAAAAATCGCGAGATTCGAGATATATCACACCGGACAGCGTCGATGATAACATCATCATCATCGTCATCTCTCTTTCTCTTTCCTCGTTCGAAGGAGTTATTATTGGCGGGATAAAAAAAAAAAAAAAAAAAAAAAAAAAAAAAAAAAAGAAAAAAACGAGGTAGAAAATTTTCGCGAAGAAAAAGGAAAGCCATGAAGCGCGATGGAGTTAGGGAAACGAGGTGAGGGCGGGTGGGAGGGGGGAAAAAGCAAAAAAAAAAAAAAAGCAAAAAAAAAAAAGCAGAGAAAAAAAAAGGGGGGGGGGAAAATCCGGATGGCTCGTCGGGATTATCGCTTGTAAAGTAATTTGAATATGGCGGGAAAAATGTGTGTCCGCGCTGCGAACGTCAGTGCTGCCAGCACGGAAGTATACGGTGACGCTATGCTCCAAGCCTCGCTCCCTCCAAAACGAGCGCGTACATTGGCAACATTGTTTTTTGGTAGTTTACAAATAAAATGGCCGATATATGAGGCTATTTTGTATGGACAATAAAATATGGAATTTTATAAAATTAATGACGGTCGGTCGGTTACATGTGCGAGTTAACGTGAAATATACGCGTCGTAAGGTACGGTAAAAATATCGTTTGGTGTAAGTGAGCGTGTGGGAGTGCCGTTGGAGAAAGGTGGAGGTTGTCTTCTAAGAGACCCGTGGACGCCGCAGGCCCGAGAGTAGAGACCGATAGGAAGAATCGGTGAGGCGGTACGAACGAAAGGAGTACCTTGGTTATTAAGCCGCCGTATTAAATATCGGTGGGCAAAGGCGGCGCGGGAAATAATCGTAAAAAGGACTACGGTCTCCGAAATATAGGAGTAACTCCGGTTTATTGTCGTGCATAAGCACACGGGGGCCCCCATTTGCCGCCCGCAGGAAAATTTTTTTGGTGGACCCTCGGCCTCCGCCGTTACCCTAAGGAGGAGGGCCTGCGTGCCGCTGCGTCGGAGCCGGAGGGGCTCGTAAGCGCGCCAACAGAGAATTTCGAACGATTTACATATCGTATGCCACGCATGACCATCATCACGAGGTCGTCCAGATAAGACCCCCCCCCTCGGTACTACTACTCCTTTATTAACGCATTAGATAGGGATCTATCTGGGACCGTGTCCGTGAGAGAGCGGCTCATAGTACTCTCATAAATGTTTCTAGTAGCATTGCTCTAGCGAGCTAGCGAGCGAGCGACCGATTAACATCCAGCATAGGAGAGAGAGATATGTTACCTAAAGCTAATAATAAAGGGCGAGGTACAGGAGTGTGACCCGGTACGTTTAATTAGAACAGATCAAAATATTTCCCTCAGATCAATTTGTCTTAGTGGAGAGAATTTGTACGGAGGAGGAGGAGGATGCGTTGACAGGGACGGAGGGGCCTACCGATATAGCCTCCAGCCAGACCAACCCCTCCATTGTAACCCTTGCAAATATGTGTACAACCCCTGGCAACGCCGGCGCAGGATTCGGGTATGCCTGGTCCTTCGGCGGGCCTGGTACCGAGACCCGAGAGAACGCACAGAGCGAGCTCGCCACTAATATTAGTTACGCCGTTAATAACAATCAGGACCAAGGTTCCAGTCAAAAGATACAGGTCGATATCAAGCCGGCTAAGAACGTTAATAGCGCCCATCGCAGACCCATGTTCGCTATGAACGAAAGCTGTCAACAAACTCCTACTACCCATCACGGTCACACAGGCGGAGCTCACAATCAAACGCACGGTTCTCACGTTCGCACTAAAAAACACCACGACGTTTTCCCTTTGAATTGCGAAAAGGGAGGTTGCCAGTGCGACGCCTCGCAACCGACTCCTCCGCCTTCTCTATTTTCAAACACCTTAGTTTTTACTACAGCAGACAAGCATGCCATGAGTAAGCATTTCATGACACCGCTTGGACCCTTGCAGCTTACTGCGGAAGAGTGCAATGAAATTTTAATGAAAAGGGCAGCGGCTGCGTCTAATCAAGCAAATTCCAACAACGTTACTACCAGCCAAACGGACGGCACGGCTCACTTCGGACACGTCTTGACCCATGTAAACACAACCCAGATCGAGACCAAGGTTAAGCAACAGCAAGACATGGGGAGCCAAGTCCGCGTACCTAAGGAAAGACCGTATTCCTGTTCGGAATGCGGGAAATCGTTTCTACTGAAGCATCATTTAACGACGCATGCGAGAGTACACACGGGAGAGAGACCTCACATATGCGTTCATTGTGGCAAGAGTTTCGCTCACAAACATTGTCTTCATACCCACTTGCTCTTACACAGTGCGGAAAGACCTTATCAATGTCGAGAATGTAAAAAGTCCTTTACGTTGAAACATCACCTAGTAACGCATACTCGGGTACACACGAGAGAGAGACCATTCGTTTGCCAGGAATGTGGAAGAGCGTTCCCTCTTAAACGCCATTTAGTCACCCATAGTAAATTCCATTCTGGCGAGAGGCCATTTGTTTGCGAGGAATGCGGAGAATCCTTCTCGCAGAAGGATCATTTGACGATGCATTCGCGCTTCCACGGCAGTTTACATCCATTCGTTTGTCATGATTGTGGGGCTACGTTTCAAAGGAAGTTTGAACTAGTAAACCATGGCCGGTTACACGGTAGAATTCCACATTCGTGTACTGTTTGTGGTAAAGAATTTTTACAGAAGAGAACGCTATTAGCACACATGCGTTTACATACAGGAGAAACACCTTTCGCTTGCACCGTTTGTGGAGAGGCATTCCCGCGTAAAGTAGATTTAGTTACGCACTCCAAGATTCACAATAACAATACGAGTACAGATGAAAAGTCTCTAACGTGCAGGTACGTCAGAAGCATAAACGACGAAAGAGAGCTTCAGAAAGATTAAGATCGAGCCATGCGCGATCATGGCCACTGCGAGGGGGTATATATATCCCGGAGATAACGCCAAGTTTATTATTTCAGGGAGTGTGGATTAGATTTTCCTAACAGGGAAGCCCTTACCTTACACTTAAGGCTACACTCTGGTGATCGAACATTAGTAACGGATTTGTGTGGGTTAGCAGCTGCCTTCCAACAAACTCCTGGACACTTCCTAACTCCGAATACTCCTGGAACGCACCAGGTAATACCACCGTTATACTCCTATAAAGGGAAGTTATCGCGAAAACTAAGGTTATGAATAATTTCCAGATGAATGGACCCATCGGAACGCCCGGAGTTAGCCATATGCACGGTGCAACGCAAACGTCGCCACCAGTTGGTTCGGGTCCTAAACCGAAACCGCATATCTGTCCTGATTGTGGCCGCGGGTTTGCTCAAAAGCATGGACTCTCGCAGCATCAACGCCGCCACACGGACGGGAGTTGTCATATAAGGTCACACGTGTGCGACAAGTGCGGAAAGGCTTTCTTCCAGAAGAATCATTTGTTGTTGCATCAACGCCAGCACATGGATCCGCCGCCAAGTATACTGCGCCAACAACAGAGGCAGGCGGCGCAGGCGGCCGCCCAACAGGCTCAACAGCAACAGCAGGCGCAGCAACAGCAACAGGCGCAACAGCAACAGCAGGTCCAGCAGCAGCAGCAGCAGGCCCAACAGCAGGCCCAACAGCAACAGGCCCAACAGCAGCAGGCCCAACAGCAGCAGGTTCAACAGCAACAGCAACCCCAGCAGCAGCAACAAACGTGTACCGTCGATACTAAAACGATACAGTTGCAAGCAATACAGCAACAAGTTCAACAGCAAGTACAGCAACAGGTACAACAGCAGCAGCAGCAGCAACAACAGCAAGCGTGTTCCGTGGACACAAAAGCAATACAGTTGAATGTCACCATGTGAGACGGTTTAAAGCGAAGGGACTGGAAAGTCCCCGGAACAATAGCACTCCCAAATGCGCACCCTGCTGCCACCCTCTGCACGCACTTCTCTTGTACTAACATTACGTATTAGATATATTTATTATCTATAGAGTCGAGTACGAAGTAATCAATTTTATTACAAGAGTATATATACAAAGTATACATATTATTATATTCTAATAATGTAAGGCTTGTAACAAGAAAATAAAAATAACCATATATTAGTGTTTTACATATACTTTATATATATATATATATAAATATATATATATATACGTATACATATATATATATATATATATGTATATATGTATATATATATATATATATATATCATTTAATCTAGATATAAAAATGAAACTAAACAAATTAGTTGCCTTAACGAGAAGAAGAATTTTAATGAAGATATTAACTATCGTTTGCTGAATTTCTTTTTTCATTTACTTTTACTTACGTAGGACGTCACTCTTTATAAGAAAATACATATTGAATAAACAAAGATAAAAACAAAAAAATAAGTCCGTTATGTGTTGCTGCTTTTGAAATACTTGCTTTGTTGTTATTCTCCAATTGCTAAGGAACGTTTTTAAGCGAGAGGAAGAAAATATATTGAATGTGAGAATGCAAATGTGAACCTTCGAGGAGGAGGAGGAGGAGGAGGAGGAGGAGGAGGAGGAAGAAGAAGAAGGAAAAAAAAACAAACAAAAAAAAGAGGAAGAAAAGGTTTATAGATAAGAGAACGAGAGAGAAAGAGAGAGACGGGGTGAAAGAAAGAAAGAAAGAAGAAGAAAGAAGAGGAGGGTGGCAGGCATAGTGCAATTGTTGCGTTAATTGTTACGCATTAATACGAATATATGCGTCGCTCTTAAAAGTGACCAATTCGTTCGATTACGCAATCGTAACAAAGTTTTTAATCAAGCTATCGATTTTTAAGGGGTTCGGGGAGGGGAGAGAGAGGGCAGATAGATAGATAGAGATAGAGAGAGAGAGAGAGAGAGAGAGAGAGAGAGAGAGAGAGAGAGAGAGAGACGGAAGAAAGGAAGAGGATGCGTCGGCAATACACCATAGAGACAAACCACCAGTGATTTCTATACGCTAAACGAAACGAAACAAAACAAAAAGAAACAAACAGTTCGGAACAGGAAAAATATTTTATATATAAATGGCCAATTAACTTTTGTCTGTTTATTATGTGTTCCTTGGATTCTTTCTTTTTTTTGTAGTCTCTTCCCGTACTTCATACATTCTCGACTTTGATGTTTTCAATATTCAATATATATATATATATATGTACATATACATATGTATGTATGCATAAATATATATATATATATATATTTGTACACACACAATTTTTTTTTTCCTTCTTTTTTGGTAATACAACATACGCGACGTGCGTTTTAACGTCGAAAAAAAGTAAAAAAAGAACAAAAAAAAAACGTAATAATAAAGAAAAAAAAAAAAGGTTTTCGCGAAATACCCAGCTTAGCAGGATTTTTTGTAATAGAATGTGATTTTAGACTTGTCAAAAGAATTGTAATATGTAATAGAATTGCGCAAAAGAACAAAAAAAAAGAAAAAAATACGATAAAAACCCATAAAAAAAAAACTATGCGAAGAAAAAGTACGAATAAAGGTAGCTTTCCTATGTAGTTTTAACATTCACGCATGCTTCTTTTCCAGAACGAACGTGCCTCATCGGACAAAATGAGAGAGAGAGAAAGAGAGAGAGAGAGAGAGAGAGAAAGAGAGAGAGAGAGAAAGAGAGAGAGAGATAGTATCGTAAACGATACGCGTTTTCACGAATAGGACGGAACAATCGTATTATTTAGAGTTGTAGAGAGAAAAAGAAAGAAGAAACGTAGTGTTTTAGCGGGTGATAGCGTAGTTATAATAGTTTAACCGTAGTACATCCTTCGAAAGAACAATCTTTAAATAATACAAGTAACGAACGATAAGATTTCATCACTTTGGAAAATTACAGACATTTTATTATTATTACGCTCCGTTAATAACGCCCGTGTGTATGTGTGTGTGTGTGTGTGTGTTGCACGTAGTTAGTTTATCTCGTTTCGATCGTTTATGTTTTTTTTTTTTTATTAATACGCATCATCTCGCGGATTAATATTGCCGAGATTATTTCTTTTTTGTTTTCTTTTTCTTTTTTTGCTTTCATTCTTTGTTTGTTTGTTCTTCGTTTCTTTTTTTCCCCCCTCGAAGAATCGTTTAACGCGATTTTTTCAAGATTATCCATCGACGGGTATCGATCCTTGGATTAATAATGCGACAACGAGCGGGTGATCGTATTTATTTCTTAATTTCGGACGCATTGTTTTATTAGAGCGAGAAACCGAGAGAGAGAAAGAGAGAGATAAGCGTAAAGAGCGCAACCATTATCATTGGAAACGTACTACGTACACGTGAATATATATATATATATATATATATATATATATATATATATATATATTGCACATGTTCGTCGCGAGTGTTAACAAAGGAGGACGTAGAATAAAAAAAATTCCAACGAAGGGATAAAATAAAATAAAAGAGGAGAAAGAAAGTGGGGTACACAAAAAGAAGATGGAGGTTACGACGATGATCCGATCGATAATAAAATAACGCGGAACGATAATAATGACGACGACGACGACGATTCTTGATACGTATATGCGACATAATACGAAGAGTAATACCAGTTTATCCGATCTAAAGATAAGATTTCCCTTCGTCCCCGTCCCACAACCCATCTCCTGGAGGTTATGAGTAGGAGAAAGGCAATGCACACGAGGAGCCCCGATTATCATAAAAAAATTAATAGAAACAGGAGGAGGAGCAGGAAGAAGAAGAAGAAAAATGAACGGTAATTTGTAAACGAACGCGACGATCGAAAGTTTTTTTAGGTTTGACATCGAGGGAAAGAATTCTTCGAAAGAAAGATAATTACTGATCGCATTATGGCGGAGAGGTGAAGGGAAAACGCATGGTAAGGAGGAGTACGAGGAAGAGGATAAACGAAGAAAAATATTGCCCGAACACGAGAGACTGAGACAAAGGAAACCGAAAAGAAGATGGAGAAAGAGAAAGAGAGACGGAAAGAAAGAAAGATACGGACGAAGCCGATACGAAGAAGAAGAAGAAGAAAGAGAGCAAATCAAAAAAAGAAAATAAATAAATAAATAAAAGAAGGAACACATCTGGATAGAAACGGACGACGGTAGAGGAAGATGGAAGATGAAAGATGGAAGATGGAAGAACGTAGGAAGAATAAGAAAGCGCCGCCTGGCGGGAAGAAAGGGAAGCACGGAATCGAATTGGAGCGTAGATGGCAGCGCCACCAAGCGCAACTACGGCGATGTCCGGAAGTAGTGGTTTTGACGAGGGCGCATGCGCGTTCGCACAGAGATATTTCTACGGTGTAACGACCCCCCCACCACGCCAGTATAGCAGGAGCACCAGCAGCAGCAGCAGTACCACCACCACCACCACCGCCACCACCACCGCCACCACCGCCACCACCACCACCGCCACCACTACCACTACCACCACCACCGCCACCACTACCACCACTACCAACACTACCAACACTACGGTACCATATCATCACAGCACCGTCGTCACAGCACCACCACCGTGCGCCGCGTCCCGCCGCTTGCGGACGAACCGAAATAAATCGAACGACGCCGAGTCGATCAGAAGCGGAGTAAAGGTGCGCTATATTATTCGCTTAAGAGGACCGAGAACGGTGGACGCGACCGTTTTTCCCGGCGTTTTTAGTGAGATGATCATTGACGAGCCGTTGTTGTTTTCGTCGACGTTGTCG
>OU427017.1:2795000-2812500 GCA_911387935.1 Dolichovespula saxonica | reverse complement strand
TTCTTGTTACGCCTTTCGATCTTTGCGCTTGAGAAGATACTTGACTTGGGTGGAAGAAAGGATGCGTTTTTGATACGACGACGATGCTTGAAAATATATATATATATATATATACACATCGAGGAAATCGTAAAGTGCATTAACATCAATCGCGTTTATCCGCGTTAAAGATAAAACACAAATGTTATTCTTCGAATTTATAAATCGTCGATCATCGTTCGACGAAATGCGTCCTCTCTCTTTGTGGGTGGGGGGGGGGTCGAGGGTGAAAGATGGCGGCGGTGGGTGGAGTGTGGACGAGAGAGACGGGGTGGTGGGAGGTGGCGGGGAAAAAAGGGGTGGAGGTCCGAGAGAGAAAAGGAAAAAAAAAAGAAATAAAAGTGAAAATGAAAAACGGGAGAGATGCGATCCCCTCTCACCCTCCCTTGCGTTCCATTCGATTTGATTTTTTCTTTTTTTATTTATTTCTTTTTTTATGGAAAATAAAGAGAACAACGAAATACGTATATATATATATATATATATATATATGTCTCTGTGTATAAATAACTATTTCATTATTGTTATTATGATATATGTTACTTGTTTGAAATGAGAACAATTAACGTAAAACGTTTTGCGAATATAATGAATTTTACGTCAACAGTGTCGTGTACGATGAATGATGGATAAAATCCAAAGCTTGGAGAGGGAAAGAGAGAGAGAGAGAGCGGTATTGTTTTGTACACACGCCACAGCTGATTCGAAACGGCGCGTCGATAAAAACATCAGGGAGCGCTGTTATCAGTGCTCTCTCTCTCTCTCTCTCTCTCTCTCTCTCTCTCTCTCTCTCTCTCTCTCTCTTTCTCTTTCTCTGTAATCTACGTACGTACGTATGTGTGCGTGCATGCGTGCGCGATATGTTTTCGTAATATATAGGAAGAAAAAAAAGGAAAGGCTTAAGTGTTCTCAAGATTACGATCATTCTTCGCCAATTACGTATTATTGATTTTGATTATTATTATTATTATTATTATTATCATCATCATCATCATCATATTTTTGTTTTGGTTTCGTCCCCCTCCCCACGCTGATACGAGAAAGTCTTTCGCAAATTTACAAACGTCTCGACGTTCGATTTGTTACTCCTCTTTTTATTATTTTTTATTTTCTTTCTTTCTTTTTTTTTTTTTTTTTTTTTCCTTTAACTCGAAAGTTTACACGAGTCTTTTGCGTGGTATCGTCGCTTCAACGTTTAGCCTTCGCCTTCACGTTTTTCCATACATTTTTGTAATCTTTTTTCTTTTTTTTCCTTTCCTTTTTTTTTTCCTCTCCTCTTTCTTCTTCAACATATTTCCTTTGTTTCACTCGCATCCCCCGTCCCGCCGTATCCCACTGTCATCGAGCAAGGTGTAAAAAAAAAAAAAAGAAAAAAGAAATATCGATCTCTCGTGGGTTCGTTTATTCATTTAACAATTTATTTTCGTTCATTTCAATTTCGACACAGTAGTCAAAATTATTGGCGTCGATGAAAAATAAAATTAGTAAAAAATATATTCTTACGATTACAAAGAATATAACAACGGATGGTGAACTCCGTTTGCATCGTAAAAAAAAAAGAAAAAATGAAAAGAAACAGAAAAAGAGAGAGAGAGAGAGAGAGAGAGAGAGAGAGAGAGAGAGAGAGAGAGAGAGAGAGAGAGAGAGAGAGAAAGAAGAAAATAGACGGATATACAGGGGTGGAGGGGCGGGGAGGGGCAGGTCACGCGTAGCCGCGTCGTTTCGTTTCTACCAAAGGAGAATGAGAGAGAATAGGTGGGCGGGGATAGGAGAAAGGGTGGAGGAGGAGGTGGTGTTAGTGATGGTGGATGATGGGTAGGAATGGAGGAGGTGGAGGAGGTGGCGGAGGAGAGGGATCAGAAAGAAAATGAAACGGGTACGACGAGGAGAGTGGTTGAAGGACGATGACCCGAATTAACTAAACTCAAAGCCGTGTAAGCGCTGCGCTCGTTCCACTCTTTGCCTCGGTATGTGTGTGTATGTGTGTGTGTGTGTGTTTATTTAAAGTTACACACCGTCCGCGGTGAGAAAGAACGCGAGCTTCGAACACTCCTCCTCCTCATCCTCCTCCTCCTCCTCCTCTTCCTCTTCCTCCTCCGTGGAACCTCGCAGAAAACTCGAAACGAGAAATTCATCGTTGAAAACATCGCTTAAACTAGTCTCCTTTTATTTATTTTTTTTTATTTCTTTTTTTGTTTTCTTTTTCTTTTACTTTCGACTTTCCTTTTCCATGGAACGCGCCCGGGTATCCCACACGTGTATTCGTCCATGCATACTTGCATGTTCGCATACATACATGTGTGTGTGTGTGTGTATGTGTGGTGTGTATACAGGGTGTTCCAGAATAATAAGAGCTTGAAAATATTCTTGAGTCGTGGCTACGTGGATTACGAAACGATTTAAAGAAAGGAACAAATATAAAAGTGAAATGAAAATGAAAAAAAGAAGAAAACAAAGTTGCAATTTTTAATAGAACGTATATTTACATAGTCTTTATATGTATGTATAAAAGACCACATCCTGTGCGTCTCTATTTTTATTTTTATTTTTACCATTGATAATATAAAAATAATAATAATATAATATAATATACGTAACATATATATATGTGTGTGTGTATATGTAATGGCGAAGTTTGTTTTTCACATAACTGAATTGCCCGTTCACCCCCCACCGTCCCCTGTATCACATATATCTCTTTGATTATATTTTTTAAAGGAAAAAAAAAAAAAAAAAAAAACAAAAAGAAAAGTATATCGGTATGTCACAATAATATTTGTATCTGACAAGAGCTAATGATAATAATATTTTCGTCTTCGCGATTATCTCCGAATAAATAATATCTCCGAAAAAACGTTCTCTTTTCGAGTTACAAGATTCATCAATGTTAATTCGCTCTATTATTTCATTTATGACGATAATCCCACCCATCCGATCCCATAAACACACACGCACGCACAAATCCGTCTATCCCTTAATATCCCGAATTATACTTTCACTTTTCGTTATTTACAAATAAATATACACACATATATGTATATAAATTAATTCTTACTATACGAAAAAGTTGCCAACTGCACAAGAAGTATGATTTCTTGCCACGCATGCTACTAAAAAGACATTTTTATCAATTTATTGATTAGCATATTTGTTATAATGTAGAAATAAACGTTAGTTTTAATACGATAAAACTTAGTTGGCGGTTTTATGCAAGGACGGGGCTAACGTAATTACTAATAGAAAGGGAAACTCTTGGGGAAATATATATGGCGGCGTAGGGTACTCCCACTAACGTCATTATAATGACTGCAGGTGTGCATATTGCATATTATATTCCTAATATATGTGTCAAGTGTATACCCAATACATATGCATATGCGATATATGTCCAATACATATACATACATACATATATATATATATATATGTCCTCTGACGATAAGTGATCAAAATAGTAAAATAAAAAATCCATTTTACATTGTTATCTTCACGTATTCTTTATTTATACATTTATTTATTTATTTTGTAAGTCACTATTGGGACCTAACACACACGTATATATATTATCACTTTCCTTAAATCTTACATAATAACATTTCAAATATTTAATATAATTATTCTAAGTGCTACTCTCGAATGAAAACATTAATCATACCGACTTATACTTTTTTTCTCTGTCATCAGATATATATCTATACATACATACATACATATATATATATATATAAGTACACATGCATGTACAATATATATACATATACACACACATACACCATGAAGATTATATTTTAGTAGAATCGATTAGAATTGGCGGGTCGCATCGACCTGTTGGACGATAGGGGTTTACAGCTGATTGGACTGTCAGCTGTCTCTCCGCGAGATTCTCCGCAGAGTCGCTGAGCTTCCTCCTCCACCACCTCCACCTCCTCCTCCTCCTCCTTCTCCCTCTCCCTCTCCCTCTCCCTCTCCTCTTTTCCACCACCCTTCACCTTCTCCTCCTTCGTCACTCCTATATATCTTCTTGCACAGAGCGCACACTCCTCTCTCTCTCTCTCCCACACACATACACAAATGCACTCACAACACACGTACACACCTACTCTTACCCTGCGCCGCTACTGCGCGCGCGCGCGCGCGTGTTCCTTCTGGCTTCTAGCAAGCCACGGACTTGCACCCGTTGCCCCCTCAACGACACACTCGGTGTTCTCCAGAAGGGGACGAAGGGGTGGGGGGTGGCTTTGGGGCTGGGGAGGGTAGGAGCTGAGGGGTATTGGGGGAGGGCGAGGGGATAAGACGTGACGTCACTGCTAGACAGTTCGTGGCCGCCTTTGTTCGACACGGTCGGCCACAAAGAGCAGGATAAAGAGACGCCGCGCATGACGCCAGACTCGGGTTTAAGAGTGGGGAGATACTCTCTCTCTCTCTCTCTCTCTCTCTCTCTCTTTGTGCGTGTGTGTGTTCGTGTTTGTGTGGTAGGTGTGTTGGTATAATTGTAGGCGTGTGTGTTCGCGCGCGTGCGCGCCCGCGCGAGCGCACTTTCACGAACCGAGAGAAACGCAATTAGACGGTTTCCTTGCAAAAATTTATACGATTTGATGGTTCGTCTTTCTCACTCTCTCTTCCTCTTTTTCTTTCTTTCATTTAATTATTTATTTATTCATTTATTTATTTATTTATTTATTTATTTATTTATTTTATTCTTCGTTATTCCATTAATTTATAAGATGTAACGGGTTTCGTTCTCGTAAAATCGATTTATATATATGTCCTGTGCGTGCGTGTGTGTATAAATGAGATTCATTTATTTATTTATTTATTTATATATCTTCCTCTTGGGTAAAGTATACATAGGAGTAAATGCCACGTTCTTAATGCAAACCGCATTATCGATGGATGGCGTACTAATATTAGATTTCTAAGTTACAGTAGATTATACTGTTCCTCTTAGCTAACACGTACGATAAATATATATATATATATACATTAGATACATACGTCTTATGTACGTATGCATCGTATATATGTTTCTCGTATGTATTTATGTATGATGTACTTGCATGTCGATTCATTTGGCCCAACCTATACGTATCGCGATGCATAATTGAGTTTCACCGTCACCTTGCACATAACGATTTTGTTTAAAAAAAAATATATATATGTATGTGTGTGTGTATATATATATGTATATGTATATGTAGATATATGTGTTACGTAGTAATCGAAGAACAAGTAACAGTATATAATATACTTTCTACTAGCAGCAATGTCGTAATTAGTAGACGTGAATAGGTCACATATAATATTTACATTTCGTCAAATTCTAATGTATGTTAGAGTGAGTCCCACCGTCGAACTTTTAGACGAGGTCAGTTCTCCTCGATGAAAATCATATATACACATATACGTATGTACGTGTTTGCAAGAAATAGAGCGTGAGGAACCCGAAATAAGTATTTGGTGGAAAAATAGAGGATCGAAATATTCTCGCGGTTGACGACGATAGTTATTTTTATAATATTCTCTTCAAATAAAAAGAGGAAAAAGTCGCCTTAATTTTCTTTCTTCTTTTTTTTTTTTTTTTTTGCACGTGTCGCGTGCAGTGAACACGTGCTCAATAAAAAAAAAAAAAAAAAGAAAAACAAGGAAATCAAAAATAACGCGTACGAAAAATAGTTCGACGATATTTTTTACGTAGATTCATTTTCAGCAATATGACCGATCTTTGTCGTGCGAGGACTTGGGAGAATTAAAAAAGAAGAGAGAGAGAGAGAGAGAGAGAGAGAAAGAAAGAAAGAGCAAAGGTAAATAGATATAATATGCATCGATGTATAAATGGTGTAAAAATACACGTTCGAATTTACGACCATTGATGGCGATATTAGATTCGTCGATATATCCTTTATCGTTTATCGTATAAATATAAAACACGTGAGAGAGAGAACGTTCTAAATTTAACTGTTTTCTTTTTTTTTTTTTATTTCTTTTTCTTTATTTTTTTTTTTCTTTCTTTATTGCATCACTTCTTTCGAGGTCATTACGGCGCCTCAACGAGGGCAATAGCTTTTACCCAATCTCCGGTGCGATTTTTTTTTCCTTTTTATTTATTTTTTTTTTTTTTTTTTGTCGAGTTATTCGATCGACTATAGCTAAACTCGCAAAATGATTTTTCTTCCTCTTTTAAAACAACAACAATAATAATAACAACAACAACGATTATTATATAATTAATTATTATAACAATTATAATTATTATTATAATTGATATCGCATAATTTACAAAAGGAAGAACATTTTTAATTTCTTCACCGTTTTTGCTTCGTTACGAGGCCCACGTCGATTATGTTATCAGTGTATATAGAATGTATTGTATCTTTTTTTTTTTTTTTAATGGCCATCTTTCTGTATTACGCCACACTGTATATAAATATACACATGTGCATCGAATTGGCCAATAAGTAATGTCGACATTTTTAGTAATTTATATTCAAATACATAACACTTTCTTCATTTCTTTCTTTTCTATATATATATATATTTTTTTTTTTTTGTCTCTCTTTATTTATTTATTTATTAAAAATGTTTAACATTCTATATCCAAATAAATATAAAAAGCAACGTGTTAAGATATCCATTTATATCGAAAATTTTTAGTATCTTTTATTTTAACAAATAATATTATATAGTTTTCTTTTTTCTTCTCTCTCTTTTTTATTCTATTTTTTAATATTCAATATTTTATATCTATAATTGAATTATATCCTCTCTTTCTTTCCTCTTCTATTTTAAATACTATTTGATATTGCATTAATTTAAATAATTTCAATGATTTAAATAAACAACATTTCAATTGTAAATTATTACGTTACTTCATTGATCAATTCAATACATACAAAATATATACAAACGCGCATACTAAACGTATGTATATGTACGTATATATAAATTTGTTTTCTCTTGATTCTTCTCTTTATCTTTCCCTCTCTAATTCTCTCTATCTATCTATCTATCTTTCTCTTTGCTTAGACAAATCGCGGAAATAAATGAAACGATCGACCCGTCCGTCTAACTTATATCCGCCGTCCATCTTCTCTAATTCCTTTTGCAATAAATCGATTCCCATATATAACACGCAAACGGAAATATACATATTCTAAGCGCGTTCGTCGTCATCATTCGTCGCGTAGAGATAGATAGATAGATAGTTAGTTAGTTAGATAGATAGATAGATAGATAGATAGAGTGAGAAAGAGAGAGAGAGAGAGAGATAAGTTTAACTCGTTTATGAAAATCGATATGGCGTATGACTGGTGCATACATACATAGAACAATACGTCCTATACATCGGTATCATTTTCGACATGCAATTCGATAGAGACGGCATACATAGATGTACACACAAGCAAGCAAGCATGCATTTATATGTGCATACATACGTGTGCATACACACGTAACACGTCGACGCGACAGGTTTGAAATCCCTTCGAGTTACGAAATAAGCTCTTTATTCGTTCTCCTTTTCGCTCAAATTTTTTATACGCTCAACGACGAATTACGATGACAGTTTAATGTTTATAATAGCGTGGTTACTCGAACGAGCGCTTTTTTTTCTTCTTTTCTTTTTTTTTTGTTTTTTTACGAATCGAAGGACGGACGGTCTCGTTGATCATCGAAGATTTATTATAAGCGTCTCCTTCGACGATCCGCGTTTCCACGATAAAAGATGCACTCGAATGTGCATTGAAGATATTAGACAAGGGACGGCGGTGAGGCAGGGGCAGGGGCAGGGGGAGGGTCTACTCTATGACGAAAAACTTGGCAATCGTAGATTGGACGCGCGTGGGTTTTTCGTCGGTTCGTCGTTCGTGCATGACCTTCGCAACAAACGAGATCGCGTCCATTTTTTTTTTCTTTTCTTTTTTTTTTTTTTTTTTCTTTCTAGGGCGCATTGCCAATGCGAACGGTCGATGCGGAGGCACACACACACACACAAAAGAGAGAGAAGAAAAGAAAGAAAAAAGGAAAAAAAAAAGAAAAGGGAGAGATGATCGAGCGAACCCCGTCGAACGAGAGAAAGAGACGGGATTAATGGGACAAATAGAAAATTGATTTTGAGATTAATTCGTATCCCATGTGTCTCTATGTATGTTGTAATGTGTGTGTGTGTGTGTGTGTATGCACACGTTGTAAGATCGAACGCATTTACATCGGTCTCTCTCTCTCTCTCTTCTATGCCTTGTAAACATCGGGTCGTAATAATGGAATAGGTGCTCTTACTAACGTGCACACAAATTTATATATATATATGCATACATGCAGAGAGAGAGAGAGAGAGAGAGAGAGAGAGAGACATAAATTTATTTACGTGCATCGTTGAAGAAGTAGTTACAAGAGAACATCGGCGAGAGAGAAGCGTATACAAGATAGCAACCGCGCTCGCGCGTACACTGTGAGTTTTCTCTCTCTCTGTCTCGTGGGTGTGTGGGTATGTATAATTCGTGTATGTGTGCGTGTGTGTGTGTGTGTGTGTACGTGTGTACGTGTATTATATTCAAGTTGATCGCAATAGAAATCCGTGTTAATACGTAGGTAGAGATATATACGGGTGGGGCAAGTTTAATGCGTAACGCTATCGTTACGTGTTCTCTATCTCTCTATCTCTCTCTAAATGTATATGTATGTGTGTGTGTATATATATATATATATATATATATATATATATATATATAAAATGAAAAAAAAAGAGAAAGAAAGGAAACAAAAAAGAAAAGAGTTAAGAAAAATCGTTCACCACTGCGTTACGGTTACCGATCGAATGAAAAACCCATCTCATTTGCACACTTATGTTTCCATGTAACATAAGTTAGAAAAGAAAAAAAAAAGAAAAAATATATATATATATATATATATATATATTCTCTTCAAGTTTCATTCTTAAACGAATCTGTTAAATAGCAATGCGATCGTCGAGGGTGCCATTGTTACGGTAAATTAAAAAAAAAAAAAAAATAAAATAAATAAAAAGAAATGGGATGGAAGAAAATCGTATAAAGATTACGAATCGATGATAAACAGAGATATCGATCGAAATCGAATAATGATATATTGATCGATTAAACTGATAACGACTCTTCAACTGTCCCTGGATATTCGAAATTACATCCGTGAGAATTAAAAAGAGAGAGGGAGAGAGGGAGAGAGACTGACTCGATACATTTATAGGAGAGTACAATGACGCGTGAGATTCGTCGCGTCCGTTTTATCACGTTCTCTTTTTCTATCTATCTCTCTCGATATGCGCACTCGACGTTTCGCGAAAGTAATTTCGCGATCACATCCGCCATTGTTCTATTGTTTAAATTTAGATCTGTAGTTTTTTTTCTCTCTCTCCGTTAGCCGTGGGATCATATCGCGCGAAGCAAAATTATTATGAAAATATCATACCATTGAGAATAATTAACGACGTGTACTCTGCTTATATTCGATAAGTTATTTTCTCTCTCTTTTTTCCGTCCAACTGCCCGTCTTTTTTTGTCTTTCTTTCTTTCCTTCTTTCTCGAAACATCGATATCGATATTATTCTCGGTGTTAAACAATAACAAGGTATATAAAATTTATAAATTTTAATTGAAACAAGTTGTTAAATAAAAAGAAAAAAATTCCATCTCGATAGCGAAATATTATTATTATTGTATACATGTATATATAAAAAAGAAATGTCCAAGTTCAAGCTCGAAAAAAAAGGACGGAAAGAAGAAGAAAAGAAAAAAAAAACATAATTTCGTATCTAAATAAATGGACGCTCTCCGGAGAGTATTTCTTTTTTCGTCTTCTTCTTCTTCGTCTTTATATATATATATATATATATATGTATATATAGAGACACTCGTTTTAATATTAAATGTCGAAATAAACGAGGCTAGTATTTTCCTTCAAGTTAAATTGAAAAATTATCGGCGTTATACTCGACAATATTGGACCGATCCAATAAATATTATTAAATTACGATCTCTCCAATCGCTTTTAAGGCTCCCACGTATTTTCTTCTAATTTTCGTCGGATCCTTTAATAACGTCGATGGATCTGACGGATAAAAGTGAAAGAAAAAAAGAAAAAAAAGAAAAAAAAACAAAAAAAAAAGAAAAGAAAAGAAAAGGTAAAGACGGAACTTACTCGAGGAAACGTCGAAACTTTTTCCTTTCTTTTCTTTTCTTTTTTTGGTTTTTTTTTTCGTACCAGAAGGTCCTCAAAACGGGGGGTGGGGAAGGGTAGGAGAGTATATATAAGAGTCACGTCATTCACGACACGTTCTCCGATTCCATTATTCCACGATATCATTAGAAAATCCCACGAACCCAGAATGTATGCATGTATGCATGTATGTATGTACGATATCTATGTACCATAATCTGTGTATGTATGTACGTGACTAAATGGAGTTCTCGCGAACATGACTACCTTCATCCGTTCATCATCATCATCATCATCGTCGTCATCATCCGCACGTTATTTCCCAGGTTTTGCAACGCATACGTGTACTTAACGTACGAGAAGCAAACGTTATAAATCCATATTTCAACATGGATTATAATGCGAGAAACCATTTTTTATTTTCTCGAGCTTGTCGGTCGAGTTCATTTTTACGGATGAGAGGAACGATGAGTTAAAGGATTCAAAGGAAAAAAAAAAAAAAAAAAAAGAAAAGTAATAGTCAAGTGACTCTTCGAAAAGAACGGTTGCGAGATTTTAAGGACAGACGGAACGAACGAGGGATAAATAAAGTAAAAGAAATGAAAAACAAAAAAAAAACAAACGAAATAAAAATTAAAGAGCGAAACATGACAAGAAAAAAAAGGAAAGGAAGAAAGAAAGAAAGTTGATCGACGAACGTTTGATTATTAAATGTAAATATTGCTAGCTGGGGGACGTTTAAGGGACAACGAAAATTCGCGTTCGTTCTCGTCGGTCAGTTTAAAATGGCGGCCGAAGGTAATGGCGAGTGGTTTGAAAGAGAGAGACACACTACGAGAAAAGAGTCGTGTCCGTGATTCGTATACGTCGGTAAGTTAAAATGGCGGCCGAAGGTAACGCGACGAGAGGTCGTAAGCGAGATAATAAATCGTTGACCCTCCCGATTATTATGCCTTTCTTTTTCTAAATTTATAAACTTTTGTGTATATCTTTACGAGATGTCGATTAATTTCTACGATCAATTTCCATTTGCCGAAAAAAAAAACGAATGTTCTTACTTATCTGGTTTGAATTTGAATTTGAATTTTAATGTTAATTTTAATTTTAATTCGAGCTGATCGAGATTCTTCTTTCACGGAAAATAAATAAGTAAATAAATAAATAAATAATAACGAAGAAAAAAAAAGTGAAAATAGGTCTCGTCGCGAGGGAAATAAATAAAACGATGTTATTTTCGATTGGTTTGTTGTATATCGATCAATATCGGTGGTCAAGCGCGTTTCTTTAAATAGAGAACTCGAACGACATAGATATCGCGATTTTATTTATTTTCTTTCTTTCTTTCTTTTTTTTTTTTTTTTTGGAACGACGTTTACTTTAAGATAAGTACTTAACCGCATATATACATATATATAAACACATATATACGTATTTATTGGGTTGGCAAATTTTTAATACGGCCAGGCCGAAAGTTATGTCCTAAACCGAGCCAAATGTCTCTCTGGACGATTTTAAAAATCTATTACACTTTTTCGAAACGATACTTTACGGATTAATTTTTTTTTTTTTTTGCAGAGTGTAATATTACAAGATCAGGAATATTTTTTACGATCTGATCGAGGGATAAAAAGAGATAATCCTCGGAAAGTATATGTGATTAGATTACAATAGGAAAAAAAAAAAAAGAGAACAAAATTTTCTTCTTTTAAATATTCCTAATCCTCGATTTTACTTTTTCTTTTTTCTTTTTAACTTTTTCTCACTCTCACGACAGATTACATTGTGGAAATTGTATGAGACAAAGATTTCTTTATTTTCTTTCTTTTTTTTTTGAAGCTACAAGGATGAAAAAAAGTTCGATAAGATATATATTATATATATATATACATGCACACATACGCATATACATCGTATCGATTGTAGAAATAACTGTACGGTTCGATCGGAACGTGATATTTTCCAATTGACACAATTTTTATCTAGGATGATATTTATCAAGAAATACAATTGCCTGCATAATCCTTCCTTGATAATGCGTTATCAACAACGAAAAAAAGAAATATATATATATATATATATATATATATATATATATATATATACATATATAGTTCTTCTTCGTAGAGGAAAATACATATTTAATTATTTGCGACGAGAAAATATCTTTTTTTTTTTCGTAACGTGATCGAACGTATACAAACAAATAAGATAATAATTCTTTACGAGTGGTAAAAAATCTTTCGTATTTTTAATTCATAAGAATTCATTAATAATTCATATATATGTATATATATATATACATGTTTTTTTTTCTGTGATTTTTATTTTTTCAACCAACTTTTCGTTTGCTACCTTTTTTTTTATACAATACCTATCTAATCGAGATGGTATTTTGAATTATATGAAATAGGCCCAAACAACGCAATATATATATATATAGAAATATACGAATATACATATATATAAATATAATTTTACATATATATATATATATATATATATATATATATATATATATATATACACGTGAGAACATATATGCATTCGAGTAAATGCGAGACGCAGATATACTTCGTGGTATTGTTATGCATTAGGTATCAACCGATATGTTTATCATGTGTGTGTGTGTGTACATATGTATATATGTATATCCTATACGGCACGTGCCCGCGAAATGCAAATTGCTTGTTAAGTATGTATTGATTATAGAGTATATACACGTTGTGTGCTCTTGCACGTAACCGTGCATATTTTATGCATCTCTCCTCCCTCTCTCTCTTTCTCTCTCTCTCTCTCTCTCTCTCTCTCTCTCTCTCTGTTGTATTCTGATTTAACTGATGCGCAAAACGTTATTATTGCGACAATAATACTCGCCTATATATAAGTATACATAAATATATATACACACACACACATACACACACATATAAATATAAATATACATATACATATACATATAGTTCGGTTGTTTGCCTCTATAAGCGCCATGCAAGAAGACATTTTATTCTCATTAATTAACCTATCGCGTTTGTTGTTGACTATATGACTAAGGAGTAGAATATAAAAAAGAAAAAATAAAAGAAGGAAGAAGAAACAAAGAAAGTAAGAAAGAAAGAAAGAAAGAAAGAAAGAAAGAAAGAAAGAAAGAAAGAAAGAAAATAAATATAAAAACCAAGTCGAAAAGAGACGAGGAAAGGAAAAAAGGGAAAAGAGAGAAGAGAGGAAAAGGTTAAAAAAATAAAAAGGTAAAAAGAAGAGAAAGTGAGTGAGTGAGTGAGTGAGTGAGTGAGTGAAAGAAAGAGAGAGAGAAAAGGAGATGTATCCCGTAGATGCGTCGTCGACGGGTGGTGGGTAAGGATGGAGGTTAGAAATGACCTTGAACAGTGTATTGACTCGGCCGACCGCTTTGTTTCTCTAACAGAGCCCCACACGACGGTCCTCCCTCCTGCTGCTCGGCCCCGACCTCATCTTGTCCCTCTTGTCCCTCTTATCCCTCTTATCCCTCTGGTCCCTTCGTCCCTTTTTACCATCCTTTTACTTAGGAGTCGTCGAGTTCCTCCCTTGCAGTTTCTTCCAACCCAGCATCAATTCGTCGAGGAGAAATCCTCTCTCCTACATTCCTCTCTCTCTCTCTCTCTCTCTCTCTCTCTCTCTCTCTCTCTCTCTCTCTCATTCTCTCTTTGTGTGTGCGTGTGTGTGTGTGCGCGTTAGTATTCGAGAAATGAGAATAGTGCATCGTTCTTGGTTCGCTACTCTCTCGAGTATTCTCTGTTCTCTTTTTACTCGACGTCGTCGGCGTCGGCGTCGGCGTCGGCGTCGTGTTGTTGTTGCGTTGCATTGCTGCATCGTCGTCGTGGTGGTGTTGTTGTCAAGCAGCCATCAGCATCCATGGCGGCCGTACCAGCTGCAATATTGTACATATATATATATATATATATAAAATGGAGTTTCTTTAGTGTTCATATGCAAGATGCAATCCACGTATATGTCATTTTTGTTTCTCTTTTTTTTTTGTTTTGTTTTTTGTTTTTTTTTTTTTTATCTATCGGAAAAATCAAGTTCGCTACACTCTTTCGTATATATATTAGATCGTTTTATATATATATATGTATATATATATGGTGCGTGCGTGTATGTGTGTGTATACACGCGAACACGTTAATTCCGTGTTTAAAAGGCTAGTCTCGATGATGCACCTACAACGTGTATTCGAGAACGACACACCGTTATCGCAGCAAGGTCACGGTGAATCGTTGACGCTTTTGCAAAGTAAAAAGAGATGAAGAATGGAACAGGTTGAACACAGGAGTAGAGACACGAACACGTTCACGGAACTTTTCCCTGCATCTATCTCGCTTGCACACTTGCATCCTTCCTTCCTTCCTTTCTTTCTTTTTCTTTTTCTTTTTTTTTTTTTTTTTTTTTTCTTTCGACCGAGTCGCCTTGTTTCAACGTATAACGGTGTTCTCTTCATTGTTCTTTTCTTTTCATTATATACGTACATATATATATGTATATATTATACTATATTATATTATATTATATTTCTTTTGAAAATTTTTATGGAGAATTATTGTTTCGTTTTGAATTTCGCGCGTATGGGAATATCATGGATCCACGCTAGGCGCCAATTTCGAACGATATATATATATATATATATACATATAAATTAGAGAAACCAAACAGAGAAGCGTCTTTATTATTCGTCGAAGAGTTTACGTTAAATAAAAAAAAAATTGACAGTAATAAAAAAACATAAAAAAAGAAATTCATTTTTGTACGCGGAATACATGTACATCCTTAAGATGCATTCATATGCAAGTATATAACATATATTAACGTACGTGTTTATAAAAACTTCACAAAGAAGATTACACGTATGTCATTCATTGTTGATTCGGGCAACGTATGTACATAGGGAGACATACATGGTACATACACGCATGTATATATGGATTTGGATATATACGTATGTGTGTGTGTATATATATATTTATATATATATATATATATATATATATATATATATATATATACAGCCGTTAAATACGACCATGTAAAGACACGTCAGTTTCTTTGTTTCTTTCTCTCTCTTTCTTTCTAACGTAACAAACTGATATATACAAAATATATACGTGTACGTATATATATATATATATATATATATATATATATTTTGAAAGAACTTCCTGCGTTCCTCAAGAAGGAAATCTCTCGTCGACGCGCATCATAAATAAAAAGATCTTGTCGTTCTTTGTCCCAGAGGAGGCCATCCGACACGCTACAAGAGCTACGGTATATTTTATATATATATATATATATATATATATATATATATATATATATATATATATATATATATATATATATATATATATACAGGATACGTTTCCCTTGATGTTGTTTATGGTATATCGTGTATGACACCATCAACCCCACGAAGAACGCCATCACGTACTTGTTCCTCATTTTTCTCTCGTTCAATCTTTATTCTTTTTTTGAATTATATATATATATATATATATATATATATATATATATATATATATATTATTTATGTACATATTTCGTTTAAATATTTCTATGAAACTTTCGAGAAGAAAGTTCGCGTGATGTCGTTAACCTGTTATCTTTGATATACGACGAAATATATTTCCACACGAATAAACGACATTATGTTTTCACAACGACCATAGTAGCAGTACGTTAATTCCTCGTACGAAATCATTATATTTCGTGATATTTAATAGATATTTAATTCGCCAAATGACAGTTATCCTCTTGTATTTCTCTTTCATGATGACTGGTATAGTGTAACGACGCAAAAAATTGCCATTATACCGTTGCATCCGACGTTACAATCTTAACAATTTAATACAACGTAATGCATAATAACATAAACGTAATCGTATGCGTTGCATTCTAATTTTGAAAGTTAAGCGCAGGTCCATTTTTTTTTTTTTGTTCATTCATCAATTCCTTTTATCGGTCGACTTTTAATAGCATCGACATTTTTTGAAGACATTAAATGTCGAATAGTTACGAACAAAAGGTTCACGCTGTATCGATTCACAAATTATGTGATCTCATTCGTAAAGAAAGAAAAAAAAAATGGACACCACTTTCCAAATAAACGATCCACACACACATATATATGTATATGTATATGCATATATACACACGTGTGCATCTCGCAATACTAATTTATCGATTATTATTATTAATTTTTTTCTTTTTCTAATCTATCTTTCCTTCTGTTTCGCCGATCCTCAGGTGTCCCCGAACCGGCGCTGTCTGAACCAGCTCAACAGCTGATCGGAGTACGAAGCGGCGGTGAACGGGGCCACTATTGCACCACCACCCCGCATATTTGCAAGAGATTGGAACCGATATAATCGTTGAGAGGAGTATAACGAGAGAAAGAGAGAGAGAGAGAGAGAGAGAGAAACAGACAGACAGACAAACAGAGAGAGAGAGAGAGAGAGAGAGAGATATATATATTAAAGGCCACGTTCGAAAGATTTCTGAGAGATAGAAAGAGAGAGATAAAGAAGATAAACAAGTAGAGAGGGTGAGAGAACATAAATAAATAAAATTCAAGAAGAAAAACTAAAGTAAAGAAGAATCCAAGAAGAAGGAGAAGCAAGAGAAAGAAAAGGAGAGGAAGGAGGGGAAGGAGGTGTGCCGTGAAAAAAAAGAAAAAAAATATATATATATATATATATATATATATATATATATATATATATACAAGCAGGGAGGAGGGGTTGGAGCGACAGAAGCAAAGAATTATTTTTTTTTTTTTATTCGCTCGGACACGGCATCATGGTCAAAACTTTCCAAGCGTATCTGCCCTCCTGTCATCGCACTTACTCGTGCATTCACTGCCGTGCTCACCTCGCCAATCACGACGAACTCATCTCTAAGGTGAGCTCTCACTATCAGGTAACGGATTTTCTTTACCTCGGTAATTACTACATACATACATATATATTTATATATATATATATATATATATATATATATATATATTTATTTTTTGTATATATATGTATATATTATTCGATATTGTATTTCTTCGAGCGGATAGAAAAAATGAATAAATAAATGAAATGATAGGTGGTCAATAATAAATAAGTAAATCAAATCGAAGCAAAACAAGGAGAAAAAGAATCAAATAATATAAACTTCAAACGTAGAAGATGAGCAGTGCAAGAGAAAGAGAGTGAGAGAGAGAGAGAGAGAGAGATTCAAAGATACGGTATCTTTTTTT
>OU427017.1:2755000-2790000 GCA_911387935.1 Dolichovespula saxonica | reverse complement strand
AACAAAAAAAAAATACAAAATAAAAAAGAAAAGAAAAGAAAAGAAAAAAAAAGAAGACGAAACAAACGTGTCGAGATGCGAAAAAGAAAAAAAAAAAATAAATTGTACAGAATTTGTCACGTCGTTTATCGTGGTATTTTTTTTATAAGTATACATCGAGAAATACAAAATATCGGGCATGTTGAAGCAAACTAGCAAAAGAAAATAATAACAAAACCCAAAGCTTCTTCTTCTGAAAAAAGAGGGAGGGGGTGGGAATTACTCTTATTAAATGCATACACTTATGAAAGTGCAGTAATATTCGTGTGCATGTTGCGAAACAACAAAAGGAGGGAAAAAGATAAAAATGCAAACAAACAAAGAAGAAAAAAAATTGAATGAATGTGCCGGCCTAAATCCTCACGCTATCTCTTAAAGAGTACTTTTTATATCAACGTGCCGATGTCCTTATATCTGCACTCTCCTCCGAAAAACTCTCGTTAAATTGTACCCAGCGACACTAACTCTTGTAGTTCTTCAGCCTCCACCCAACATTCACCACCACAACCACCACCACCATCACCACCACCATCACACGATTTTGCTTTGTAAAACATGTTCGTAATAAAAAAAAAACGCAAAAAAAATTAATAAAAAAGAAAAAAATAACAATAAAAAAAAAACAAAAAAAAAATTGAGAAAGAAAGAAATGCAAAGTATTCGATCATCCAATGCATCTTTAATTACTTCAAACCATTACCAATGATACTATTATTGATCGCGTGTAATAAAATTATTAAAAATAGAATAAAATTGACTCCTCCGAAAGGGAGATGCATCGGGGGATGTAACATTTTCTATTACCGACTGAGAGTAAGTCGATTTTCTTTCGTACCGATTAATGGCAAACGGGGAAACTGCATTACCGTCGACGAAATTTTATTTTTATTTTTTCCGCGATTAAAGCGAAAGAACGCTGATTGGTTGAGTCGAAAGCGAGCCGCATAGTGACATGCATGCGTACTGCATCAACCTTGCATACATATATATATATATATATATATATATATATATATATATATATATATATATATATATATATATCCATTACAATTAATTTTTTATCACCGAGAAGGAATGCGGAAAACGTCGAATGATAGAACATAGACGAACAAAGCAACGATCCCTTTTCCTTGTACCTTAAAACGTGCAGAAAAAAAAAAAAAGAAACGAACGTTTCTAACGAAAAGAAATGATTAGGCAAGTTTCGTGACCGTGATGATTGAATTGCATTAAACACGTAACGTTTTATAGTTCTTTTTTTTTTTCGATCGCATACATATACGTATATATATACACGTGAATATGCATTTGAATAACTTATCGATCGATTATGCAATCAATCGATGAGAAGAATCGAGTATAATTGTTAAAAATGACACCAGACGGCGCATAGGTCGGAGGTTAGAGTTGGGTAACGCTGTTAGTCAGAGCCAGTAGAAATACCTTCTGTCCCGGCTCAGGCAGCAGTGGTTTTGATTGTTTTTTTTTTCCGTTTTTCCTTTTATTTTTCTCTGTCTCTTTCCCTCTTCCTCTTTTCCTCCCTTCCTCTCTCTCTCTCTCTCTCTCTCTCTCTCTGTCTATCTCTCTCTCTCTCTTTCTCTCACACCCCCTCTCCTTACGTTTCACTTTGTTTATCTATTATGTTAAATTAATAATACGGTGCCTTTTTGCATAGTTTACGGGTACATAATATTAGAGCGAATGTGAAAGATGAAAAATGCGAAAGTGAAAACGGCAAGGTAACTATATAAAGATTAGATGCTTAGGATTGATCGAACGTAACTTGTTGCATGCGGTGCGTGACAAACTGCATCTGTTTACATACACTTTGTATTTTAATGAGTTTCCTCTCTCTCTCTCTCTCTCTCTCTCTCTCTCTCTCTCTCTCTCTCTCTCTCTCTCTCTCTCTCTCTCTCTCTCTCTCTCTCTCTCTTTCTCTCTCTCTCTATATCTATCTCTATTTCTCTATATCTTGTTCACGATCATGCTTGCACAACATGATAAATTATCTAGTCGATTAGCATAGAGACGAGCAGTAGCGTTATGAATGAAATTCTTTAACCATGATTAAGAATGACCCTGTATTGATTTTTTCACAACCCCCTATATTCTCCCTATCCTCAAATAACTTGTGGTTACGGTGATGCAGAAAAATCGTTATTTAAAGATCATAAATATATATATTTAACACTGATTTAATATCAGGTTTATAAAATTGATTCATTTGTTTGTAGATAAATATGCTTAATGGTAATAATAATAATAATAATGGATTAAAATATTTTTAATTAAAAATTGTTTTTATATTTAATAAGTAAATTTAAGATATATTCAAAGCTTGTCTCTATATTTGTATATATTTTATCTCGATATTACTAATTTATTTACTAATATATATATATAAAACAGAGACTGTTCGGACCATTTTGGAGATCAAGGAGGATACTTTGACGTCGTTGTACGTCCGATGTTACAACAAGGCCACGAAGGGGAGCTATGTGGTTGGTTAAAAGAAATGAGCTTGATACGTACCGTTTCGAATTGTCCACATTTGGATTGCAAGGGAAGAAGTTTGGTTTGGAATCCTGCCAGGATAGTGGATAAATATAATTGGACATGTCCGGATTGTACTAAAAAGCAATCCATCAGAGAGAAGTCCTTCTTTTTGGGAATAAAATGTGATCTAAAACTGTGCCTTCAATTGATATTAGGATGGTGTCAAAAGATTTCTTACGAGGATGCTGCCTCCTATCTTGGTATAGTATTCCCAATAATGTTTCTAATTGTTAATAAACGTATGAGTATAATAAAAAAAAATATATATATATATATACAATTAATAATTAATATAATATATAATTGTTATAATATGTTTTCAGATATTAAAACTCATATAGTTAAGAAAGTGTACGAGAGATGCGACGAGGTTTCAGAAACTTATGTGATGAGTCATCCGGAGGATTGGATTCTGGGGGATAAGAGTACGATAGTAATCGTCGATGAATTCCCAGGGGGTTGTATGACCAGAAATTATATAGATACAAGTACTACTAAAAAACGTAACAATAATTCTCATACTATAGTCTGTATAGCCGAAGCAAATACTTTGCCACCGCGTATGTGGTTACACATGATAGAAGCAATTCCGGAGGTAAAAGGGCTAATGAGAAATGTATTTTTACATTTTCTTTTTTTTTTTTTTTTTGTATCTGTTTTTTCTTTTTCTTTTCCTTTAAATCAATATTACATTTTAAGCCAATCAAAATGGATAACACGAAGAAGGATGTCAGTAAGTGTAGTATGGTTGAAGAGGCCTTGAAAGAAATAACACGGCACACAGTACCTGGAAGTTATATTATAGCTAATAATAAAGCCCGTTGCTGTAGCTACGAATCATTGTTAGAATTAAAGCAATATAAAGTTATTAGCGTTGAACAATTACAAAAATTTGATCCCCCTGGTAAGGGCAAACTACTTGAGAATTTAGGTAAGTTCTTTTCTTGTAGATTTTTCTCCCTTTTTTTTTTTTTTTTTTCTTAATGTATTTCACTGCAAAATTCGTTTATAACGTCGTCTATTTTTTGTCTCGTTTCGTTCTGAAGAAACCATTTGGCAGACGGGAGTAGAAATATGCGAAGAAATTCAAGAGACTACCCATACATTAGGTCAGCACATAATATCAAGGTATTTATGGAGACAAAGATTTGGCTCTTCACCTTCAACGGCATTTCAATACATGTTAAATCATATAGCTGAATGTTTTCGATTTTCTTGAATTTTGATTCATTTATCAATTTTATTGAATTTATTCTTTTACATTATCATTGTTATATCTCCCCCATTAATATTATTAATTTGGATATTACTGTTACGCAGAAGACAAATATTTTTGGATGAATAATCGGTAGTTAACATTTTTAGAATATATGGTAATAATGTTTTATGTATTACGATCTGTATGGATTTTAATACAGATTGTAACTAAATAGCACAAAAGTATTTTCCTAATAGGATAATGAGAGATAATATTTTTAAAAAATTTTTACAATATTAGCAAAATATTTTTTAGATGCGTAAAAAGATTTAAAAAAGATAAAGAGATAACGTTTTTGAAATATACTACCAGCACTTTGACGCTACGGAGATGATGGTTATTCGCAAATTAATGATATATTTTATATAAAATGTTGTCTTATGGATAGTGTAAATTTACTGTCATTCATGGTAAACACACATGCTACACGTCTTCCAATTAATTTTTGGAATTTTGTACATTAAATTCTATCTTTAAAACAATTGTTGACATCTTATAGCTATATATCATTATACAAGATTAAAAAAAAAAAAAAAAAAAAAAAGAAGAAAAGAAAGAAAAGAAAAGAAATTATCTTTATTTTTGATTAAGTCTTAGAATGTATTTTTAAGTATGTAAAACGTTCCAATTATATTTATCATTTTGATTTAACATATTATCATAGATACAGTCGATGATTTGTACAGACTCCATCAGAAGACTGATGATGTTGATAGTAATGGAATATTTCCAGATACTTTAATGCACCAATACGAAATAAATACATTATTGCTATTTTTTTAATTCACGTATTTTTTTTTCTTTTTCTTTTTTTTTTTTTTTATGCTCGTGTATATCAGTAAAAAAAAAAAAAAAGAAAAGAAGAAAACCAATACAAGAGATTTGGAATTGAAACGTACGAGAGGCAATCATTTTAATCGAGACGTGAAATATTTTGATATTCCAGGAAGGAAAAAAAAAAGAGAGAGAGAGAAAAAAAAACATTGGATCTGACGTAATACTTTTTACAAACATAAGTAGCATCATATCCAAAGCATTTTACCAGTATTATAACAAATATAATTGTACATGCGTCGTAGGAGGATAAGTTTTCTTTCTCATCGTGAAAATAAAAAAAAAAAAAAAAGAATCAGAGAAATCATCGAAACTTTTGCTTCCATTATATTCCTATTGATTTTTTCACATTCTACATGTTTATTTCAATCTTTATGTTTTGGCGAAGATTCAAATTTTCACAAAAAATTTCTCCTCGATTCTTATTAAGAGAGTAAAATTATCAATTCGATTCGTGAAAACGTATAACGCATGAATATTCCACCGAATTCAACCAAAGTATGTTTACTATTGCTTTTTAGACTTGTATAATGATATTAGAGACACGCCTATTATTCTTACTACTCGATATGTTCTTATTAAGGGACTTTTGATATATATATATATATATATATATTTTTTTTTTCTTTCTTCAAAGATGAAATTTGCAGCAATACTGTTATAATTATGTTTTCTACAATATAATTGAATAAGTTAAGTACATAGGAAATGTATTAAAAACTGTTAAGCACATATTCTTTGTATTATAAAATGTAATTTTTGTGATAAAAATAAATATAACTAAATATTGTATTTTGTATGCATGTATATATATGTATATTTTATTTATTTCTTTTTTTTTTTTTAGATGTAAGTACAAAAGATCTACAAAGGTTTGCACATAATACATATAAATGTAATATAAAATTTCTTTCTTTCTTCTTTTTTTTTTTTAATACATACATATATATATATATATATATATATATATATATATATTATTTAAACAAATTTTATTGCAACAGAAATAGCGCTATGCATTGTTAAATGCTATTGATATAGTTAATATGCAGATCAGGTACTTATTTCCTCGTTCATAAATTTATCGTAATCCCTTTGATCTTGGACCATCCTTTTAAAAACTTCGTACTTTCGTAAATGATATCTGCAACGAGAAGAAAGTTTTGCAATTTAAAAAAAGAAAGGAAGGAAAGAAGGAACCATCCAAACAACAATGACAAACCATAATATAATACCGACTTGTAACATTCTGCTTGAGGTTGAATAACTCGTGCTTCACCTCCCATCGACTTGATAGCAGCGTTCATTGAAACGAATTCCCCTGCGGCATAAGATCCGAGAATAGCTGAGCCTATTAAAACAGATTCCTTTTCCATCGGGCAAAGTACAGGTAAAGCCAAAACGTCAGCTTGAATTTGAACGAACAAAGGATTCTGACTGAGCCCTCCGCAAATTAATATACTTTCGATTTCATAACCAGCTGCTACCAAAGTTTCCATAATATATTTCGTACCGTACTGAAATAAAAAAAAAAAAAAAAAAAAAATACAAAAAACGAAAAAATAATAATGATAATAACGTAAACGCTATTATTAGGATTAGGTATGTTGGTAAAATAAAATTTTGCGTCGTTACCGTCAACGCCTGTATCGTAGCTAAATACAATATCGCCAAGTTTTCCTCGTCCACCGACAAGGATAGGCCTGAAACCTGATAGAAAAGTATTAAATTAATTATTATTTAATTATAACAATAAATTTGTAGATCATTGTTATAAGATAATCTTTACCATTCCTTTGAGCGTTGGATCGGCAAGCGGAGAACGATTACCATGGAAATCGGGCCAAACGTGAACGCATTTTGTCAAATAGGATACATTTTTTATATTTCTCTTATTTGCCATAGCTTGCAATAATCCGGTTAAATATTGTTGTATGTGTCTGAAATAAATAATGTCATTACTATATCCGTGTATACACGGTATGTAATAATAGTATGCACTATTATATCGCATCAATCGTCAATGATTTTTATGATTACATATTATTTTCTAAAGATTTAAGTATCTTAGGAGTAGCCGGATGTGTGTCAATGACATGGTCAAGCAATTTTCCGGTTGCACTTTGACCACCCTCGTGAAGCCATAAGCCAGGAATCATAGCGCTGTAATATGGTCCCCAAATACCATTAATAAATATTTTCTCTTCATTTACGGCCATGTGACATGTTGATGTGCCGCATATAAGAGCTGAAATAATTTTTCTAATAAAAGTCTTTGTTCACCTTCAATGCGCTTTGAACTTTTCGCGTTAATACTTTACGTACCTAATCGGCTAGTTAATTTGTTAGATATACCAGGAACTGTACAACCAATCATACCAAGTCCACCAGCATGTGCGTCAATAAGAGAGGTACCTACCGCCGTTCCCTTTAAAAGTCCTAATTCTGATGCTGCTCGTTGAGATAATCCTTGACCGACTGGTTCTCCAGGTGCTTTTACCTTATTACCTTTAGAAAAATAATACTTTTATTTATCATAGAACATGACATGAGAATTTCGTATAATATTATAAGCGATATCATATAGTGAGATCGGTAATACCTAGCTTACTCCAATTATTATTTTTCAGATCTTGTAAACCAATCTGATTGAAAAAGTCTTCCTTCCAACAGTTGACATCTGGTCCAGCATAATAATTCCACTTACAAACCAAAGAACACAAAGATCTATAATTATGAAAAGGAAGAACATGTAAGAAGAATGTTTATGATACTTCAATTAAGAATGAGAAAGAAAAGAAATATCATTACCTCGATTCAGAACCAGTCGCCTTCCAGGTAAGAAAATCTGGAAGATCAAAGAGTAATGCCGCGCGATTCCAAGACGTAGATAAATTGTTTTTAAGCCAAAGCATTTTAGGAGTTTGCATTTCTAATGAAACTTTTCCACCTACGTAACAAAGTACATCATGACCTAAGCGATTAATAAAATCCGCTTCCTTTTGAGCTCTATGATCCATCCAAAGTATAACATTTTGTTCATCTTTTCCTATAAATATTATTTACAAATAAAAAAATGTTATTTATAAATGCGCCAACTTCATCTAATTGTATAATTATTTTTTTACCAGACGGACTAACGCTGACCGGTAATCCATTTTTGTCAATGGCTACCAAAGAACAAGTAGCATCAAATCCAATACCCTTAATATCACTAATTGGAGTACCTTCTGTAACTGTCTAAACAAAAAAAGAAAAAAGAACAGAATATTACTTAAGAATATAATGATTTAAAATTATTAATAGGAATTACTTACCTTTACTACTTTACAGACAGCACTCCAAATATTATCAGAAGATTGTTCGTAAAAATCTTGTGCTGGATGATAAATCTCAAGGGGGCATACTGCACATTTTATAATTTTTCCATTTAAAGAAACTAATGCAGCCCTTGCACTTCCAGTTCCTACATCAACGCCCACAAAATATTTCATGATTTTACTTCCTCAAACGTCTGTACTTAAGAATATTGTATTGTTCATTAATAAAAGCCGACCGAATGTTCTGTACGGAGAAGAATCATTATGAATTTTGAGCAATGACTTATGATTAGTTATCAGTTGAAAGAAGCATGCTCTCTAATCATGTATTTAAATTTTAATGTCATACGACCCTGAGATAATGTTGACCTTAGCAAAATATGAAGTAGAATGTTATAAGATTAGGAAATTAAATCTTGATGTAACTAATGACTAGAAAAACATTAACCGAATTAATTTAATTTCTAAATTCAACAAAAGTTCAAGAAATAATTAATGCCATTAAAAAAATCATATAATTTAAATTATATATATATATATATCAGAATTATTAAATGCAAACATCGTCTTTTATACTCATCTTATCAAAGTAATATTTAACTGTGACTTGGGTTTGTCTTGAGATATATTATATGTAATTTACTCACTTTTAAGATAAGATACGAACGGCGTATACGTAGTGAACGGTTATGCATCACTGCATAAAGAATTGACATTCTCTACATGTTACCTTGACTCTCAATAAGATCACGTTTTTACACAACGTTGTTATGGCTTGTTACCTTCGTTATTTTCTGTAACCTAACGATTTGAATTTTATTAACGAAACGCAAAAAAAGTTTATCGAACGAGATGTTACTCGAAAGAAAATTATTACGCTTAACGCATCATAGTCGTAAAAATAATTATACAGATAGAATGTTTTTATAACTATAAATGGATTGCACTGTCGTACGTACTTTAAAAAAGCCACGTGTGCAATAAGCATGTGCGCTTGTTATTGACCTAACCATTAAACGACTTGAAAGAACAGAGTAACAAGTTCAAGTTTCGTTATATTTAAAAATAGATATAAAAATATAAATATAAGCGATCATTAGATTTAATTAATTGTTATTATACGCGTGTGACGTTACGTTTTAAAGGTATAAATATATAACGCTTATAATGGTTCGTTTTAAAAACAGGTAAATAAATGTACTTGTTAGGTTAAGCGTAAAAAATAAACGTTCACGTATAATATTCTTTATTCGTAAAACGACGTTCGATTTGTCATATAATATTAATATTCTTTACGTTATAGATATATCGTAATTGAAATAATACCTAAACTTGACAATGACAAACCTTTGATACTGAAGACTGCCGCTTTACATAATGCTATTCAGAAGAAAGTACAACAGTTATATGGAGATTTTGGATCGGCCGCAATAAGATCTGGATTTCAAGGTAATATATATAATGATTATTGTGTATTTGTTTATATGGAAAATTATTCCCTCTTTCTTGCAGCAAAATATTGTAACGCGCAAACAAGAATAGCACTTGTTAGGAGTAGGCACGGACCGCACAAATTTATATTGAATTCCATCCCAGCGATAAGCGACGTGGATAATCGAGCCGTAACGGTTAATGTCATTTATGTCAGTGCAACTATAAAGCATTGTTTTATTTTTGTAAGAGTAAGTTGTGTATTTACTACGAGGTTCCTTCATGTGAAATTTGTCTAAAAAGAATTGAAATGTCGTCTTCTTATGTCTTTTAGAAATACCAACAGAGAAGGTTGGAGGAAATGTGGGACACCTTTAAGAATGACAATCAAAGAATGGAAATGCAAAAGGCACTGATGAAATTGACAACGTCCATGAAAGATTTTAGACAATATTGAAAAAACATTTGTATTCCTTGTTGTTTTTTTTTTTTTATTTTTTAAAGAAAAGAAAAAAGAAAAAAAAAAGAAGAAAATGAAAAGTACGCTTAATAATTTCAATTATAATTTAATAATTAAAATTATATGTATATACTTATATAATACTTCGTTAGAATCGATTGAAACAATATGTCAAAAAAAAAAAAAAAAAAAAAAAAGAACTACCTTCTCAAACGTTAAACGAAACAACAAACAAAAGAAATTAAAGGAAAATAAATGAACAAATAAGGAAAGAAATAAAAAAAAAAAAGAAACCCAAATAAAATTCGCATGGATTTTAAAAAGTGGCGCCATTTACGCGGCGCTTTTGGCAACGCGGCAATGGAAAAATGGCGGGCGATTCGAATTCAATGGGAGTTCTCGTATAAAGCGTTGTTGGTTGGAAGGAAACAGCAATCCATGGTGGGAGAAGGGGGTGTTAGCGTATAGGGCTGGTTGGTGATCGCCGGCAGTCGTCGCTGCGGCGTTGCTGCAGTTTGTACAACGAACTTATTAAGGATTCGTAAGAGAGAAAGAACGTATAGGAGAAGCACGGGCACGACGATAGAATCTGGTGGTGTGCTTCCATACAAATTCTTGCATTACAATAATAATAAAAAAAAAAGAAACAAAACAAATACATATATATATATATATATATATCGCGATTACGCGTTATAATATCGTTCGTGTTAGTCTTTTAATTCGCGAAACGAAAAAGCAATCACGCGCATCCTTCGTACAAATAAATCATCGAACGATACGGACGAGGAATCAAAAGCTATTTTCTTTTATTTTTTTTTTTTTTTTTTTTTTGTTTATTCTCTCTCGAAGGAAGAAAGAAGAGGTCCTGCAAGCGAGTAACGAGAACCAACCGTCCACCCACCGCCCGCCCCGTCCAAGTCGTCCCACAGATTTACTTCTTCGTGTCGAATTGAAATCAATCTCGAAAGGTGGAACCGTAGATGGATTAGGAGAACGAACGAATTATTCGCACAGTAAGTTTTTTTACAATCGACATAACCGATCATATAGTTTCTTTCGTTGTCGTTCTCTCTGGTAGACCGTAGTCTTATCGATTTCGGTCGTACGGGCTCGTCGTGCGAATGGACGAACGAACGAACGTACGTACGTATATACGAATGAATGGATGGATGAATAGTCGCGTCTAGTTTCCCCTCTTTTCAGGAAAGAAATTATCGTCCCTCGCCCTCGCCTCGCCCTCCCCCTTTTAGATAATCCATTGGAATATTATCGATCGAAAGTGTTCCATCCCAACCGTCGAATTTTCGAATCTCTCCTTCTCTCTCTCTCTCGCGCATAATAACAAGTGAAAACAATTTTATTATTATTATTATTATTATTCGTATTTGTTTGTCTGGATAAATCGAGCACCGATTTCCGTGGATCTTTTTTGTTTCGTTAATATAGTCGAGGTTAATTGTTCGAAAATTTTCATTCCGAACTCGAGCCATCTTGTTAACGTTTATTCGTTTGTTTTTTCGAACTGGGGGGGGAAAAAACATGGCGCCAGGCTCAACCCTTTCTTAATTAAATTAAAAAGCTCGTTATAAACCTCGTATTCTTTTATTTATTCGTTTATTTATTCGTTCTTTTTCTTTTTCGCACATTTAAAAATTTCGATACAATCGATGGATATTTTTTCAAAGATTAAACCCTTTATTCGAAACGTTTGATTTTTTTCGTGTTTCGACATCGACGCTACTCCAATTTTTGTTTTTCTTTCTTTCTTTCTTTCTTTCTTTTTTCCTTCCTTCCTTCCTTTCTTTCTTTCCTTCTTTCTCAAAATAAACTCGTTCTTATCGCTCGAAAGAAGGTAAGATACGACCTTTAACATTCGACAATGACATTTGGACACTTCCATTGTGTTAATACAAATCATATATATATATATAATCGAGTTGTTTTGTTGTCCGTACGAAATCGTTTACGTCGTTTAATATAACACATACACATACACAAACACACACACACACATATATATATACACACCATTTAGTAAGTAAACGACGATTGGACCATGCGATACATATAGCACGCGCTCTCGATTTTTAGGTCAATCGTTCTTTAAATACGGTTTTTTATTTCCCCTACTTCTCTGTTCTTTTCTTTTTTTTTTTTTTTATATTTTGCATAAAACGAAAAGAAAAGAGTGGCAACGTTTGTAGAGGAATTCGAACAATTATTATTAGTTTTAAAACATAACCTTTCGTTATATTTTCGACGGGTGGAAGGGAAGGTCGAATAAAATATTTAAACGCGATTTTTACTGAGCGACGGCTATATTCTAATTTCAATGACAAATTTCATTGTTTTACAAGCACGAATTTCGGTCGTATATTTCTCACCGCTCGTAAAAACATGGTCCGTATGCTATACGGTCTGTGTAAACACGTGTCACCCCCTGGAACCAAACTAAGTTATCTTTCTCTCCCTCCCTCCCTCCCTCTCTCCCACAATATCTCCTTCCTTTTCCTTCTCCCCCTCTGTCTCTCTGTCCCGTTTCTTCGACATTCAAGGGAAGAATACGGACGAGTGGTTTTTACGGAGCCCAATGGAGCCTTTGAAAGCTCACAGAGTCGCTCTCGAGTACTTGTGTGAGATAGATAAAGAAAGAGACGTAGTGGGTACTATGTAAAACGTACTTAAATGGTTTTATCGTTATATCGTATGCATCTGCGTGCCCAAATGGAGAGAACACCGAGAAACGGGGAAGATCTCTTGAAGGAGAAGCTAAATCCGGAGGATCTGTTTTACGCGACGATAACATAACCTACGAGGTGATACGATATTAAAATAATTTACATTTTACACACAAACACACACATATTATATATATACATATATTTTTTTTCTTCTTTTTACTTTTTCTTTCTTCTTCCTTAAGAGTATCTACCAATTTTCATATATCTATATTGATAAAATCTGATCTATAAATATCTAATAGCAATCTTTGGACTATCTTATGTAAAGTATATTTCTTCGGTGTTCGGGTCTATTTATTTATTTTTTTTCTTTTCTTCTTTAATTGGCTGTATGAAATTTAATAGATGATAATCGAGAGAGGCGGACGAATTGATTGTTTCTCTATCAACGTATGTAACAAAATATCTAATATCCTTTTAGATAACAACGTAGCAACTTTGAACTATCTTAGGTATCAACATCTTGTTTATAGATTTAGTTTTTAATTAGCGGCGTGAAATTTAATTGACCAAGACCAAGAAGACTCTGACTATTTCTTTGCGGATATCAATGCATGAAATCTAATGTCTTTGGTAATACAATATAGAAACTTTGATCCATCTTATGTATAACATTTTTGTTTGTTAATTTATTCTTTAATTAAGAGTATGAAATTTAATAGACAAAAACCAAGACGCAGATAGCTCTATTGTAGCTAATAATGAACGAATTCAAATATATATATATATATATCTTTCTCTTTGGTAATAATGTACTAATTTTCAACTATCTTACGTATAACATTTCCTATATTGATTTAACCTTTTTTTTTAATTGGAAGTATTAAATTTAATAGACAAAAACTCAGCCACAGAGAACTTAATTATGGGCTATCATAGTAAGAACGAATTCTAATATCCTAGATAATAATATAATTATTTTGAATTACCTTATATAAAACGTTTCCTTTGTCGGATTTATTTTAGTAATTAGGGGCATGAGATTTTGGTTAGAAGCATAACCTAGAAGCAGACCTACATAACAATAGAATTTAATGCGGTGTCGTTGCGCCAAACTTATTTTTTTTTTTTTTATAACATTTTGTTAATTCATTTATTAATGTTGTTATCGACATGAAATATAAAGTTTGATATAACGAAATAAAATAAATTATATATTGTCTCAGTGATATATAAATATATATGTATATATATATGTATAATTTAGAATTGATATTTAGTTAAATTGTTGGTTATTTAGTTAGTAGGAATGAACGTCGATTAGAAGCAAAACGTAAAACTTCCACTTGGACGATTAACGAAAGTGGGGAAAACTCTTGAACCGAATTGAACGTTCATCGTGGAGAGATAGGACAAGGAATTATCGATTTGTTCGTTCTCTCTAACGTATCTATATATGTATCTAATACTCCTACGCGCGTATCTCATCTCTTTACAACTTCCCTGCGACATCTTCGTATACGTGTTCCTTAAATAGAAATAAATATAATTTATGTGTGTGTGTGTGTGTGTCGAATTCGTAATATTTTTCAAAAATTTGTCAAGCCTACGTATGTGCAGATTATTGTTATTGTTATTATATTTTTTTATAACCCTTTACAATTACAATCTTTTTTTTTCATCGTTCGTTTCATCGAGAAACATATAAAAATGAATATAAACATTTTTTCTTTTTTGCAAAATTATTCTCCTCCTTTTCGTGTACTCGTTCTTCTTTCTTTTTTTTTCTTTCTTTCTTTGTTTTTTTTTCTTTCTTTTCTTCAGCAGAATAACAAACAATTCAGGACGTACGTATCTGGTTATCATGTTTTTGAAGTACATAAAACATTGTGTCCGTGGGAAAAGTATTTCATTACGCGAGATTCTTAAATCTCTTAATATTTTTCTTTTTCTTCTTCTTCTTTTTATTTTTTTTTGTCGTCGTTTATTTCGAACCAAACAGTTTCCTTCATAAAGATTCGGGAAATAGGACACACACACACACACACACACACACATATATAGACGTAAATACGATACGTTGCATAATTCGATGGAAGTTAAATTATTCGCGTTATAAAAACGCTTGCTTCGTAAATGAGTTTTTCTCTCCCTCTTATTTTTTTTTTTTTTTCGAGAAACGGTACGTATTTTTAGGTCATGATTTTTTCCCCCCTATTTTTAGGAGAAGGAGAAAAAAATAATATATATATATATGTACTAGCTATATGAAGTAAACATTATAATCGGAAACAAATGTAAAAAACAAATAACGTTGAATCGTAATTCCGTTTACTTATTAAATTATTACGCATTATAATACGTTATTTATTATAATACATTTGCAATTAAAAAAAGAAAAGAAAAAAACAAGAACGAAGAAAATTACAAGTGTATCGATACATTTAGAGTACCGTATTGATCGTTACATTTGTAATTTTGTGAGACCATTCATTCCATTTAGATATTAAATTCGTTCTTTACGTTTTTATAGAACTGTTGAGAAACAGAGAGAGAGAGGAAAGGGAGAGAGAATGAAAGAAAGAGAAAGAAAGAGAGAGATGGTTAGGACGAAAGGAAATGAACTTTCGCACGAATTCCGATAATTTCTCCCTCGTGGGTGAAAGACCCATCCGGAAATACATATATGTATATATGTATGTAGGTGTATATATATACATATATGTTTGTGTGTGTGTGTGTGTGTGTGTGTGTGTGAACGAGCACGCCTACACACATGTAATATTCAGACAAGGAAAGCAAACGTAGAGATTAGCACGATTCGAACTTGGTACGGTCGAGGTTAATAGATTCTTTCATTATTATTATTATTATTATTATTTATTATTTATTATTTTTTGTTTAAATATCTTAAATTCTCGAGGATCGAGTTGTAGAGCGCGTAAAAGTAAGAATTTTATTGGAAAAGAGAACGACGACGAGAAAAAAAAAAAGAAAATTAAACGAATCTACCTGCTGGAGAAAGATTTGCTTCTCATCCTTCATACTTTCGTCGATTATGCGTATCCTAAAATAAAAAAAAAAGAAAAAAAAAGAAAAAAAAGGAGAGAACAAAAATAAACTACATACACACTTTCTTCGCATTAACGCGAAAGTCGTACTGGTACGATTTCCTTCGATTATTCTTACGAGAAATAATACATCTATCCTAGGAGTGAAACAAAACGAAAACGAAAAAAAAAAGAAAAGAAAAGAAAAGAAAAAAAGTGAAGAAGACGAAGAGGAGAGAGAAAAGGAAGCATGAGAGAGCCAGACGTCTGGTGCTCCCAATAAAGATCTCTAATGTTCCGTAGTTTTATAAATGCGAATAATACTTGCGCGAATTACTTTCGAATTTCCCGCCCATGAAACGAACGCGTGAAATTCCGACGGTTTTTTCTTCTTTTTCTTTTTTTTTTTTTTTTTATTCTATCTGCTATACTTAAATTTTCTTCTTTCTTTTTTTTTTTTTAATCTTCGCACGATCAGGGGGAATCAAATTTCGAAATATACGGAAAACTCTTTCATCTACCGATGAGAAGGGGGGAAGGAAAGAAAAATAAAACGAAAGAAAATAAAAAGTAAGGAGGAAAGAGAATTAAAAAAAAAAAAAAAATTAATAAAAAATAAAAGAAAGAAATCGAATCCTTGTAAAACTTTACGGTTTCAATATGGCGTACATTTACCATCACAGAAACGTATTATTACGGTTTCAGCAGTGAAAGGGTTAATCTACTTTCAAGAAAAGTTTCAATGCAACACGTGAAAGTAAAATCGCGTTCGATATCTATTGTACTCGTTATAAGAAAAAAAAAATAAATAAATAAATAAATAAAAAAAACGAAAGAAAGAAAGAAGAAGAAGAAGAAGAAGCAAAAATAAAAGACGAAACGAAACAGAAAAGAAACCAAAAGATAACGAGAAAGAAAAAAAAAAAAGAAGTAATGATTTCTATATACCTTTTTGTTTCCTTTAGTCTCTCGTTAATAAATAATAAATATCTTTTTGGTTTTCTGTTTCTTTCTTTCTTTCTTTGTTTTTTTTCTTTTGTTTTTTTTTTTAATTATAATTAACCAAGATAAGAAGAGCGCGATTAAACGAAATCGTATTGCGTGGGTCGTCGTTGTCGGCTCGAAAATCAAAACTCATTGGGAGAGAAACTCATCGACGAGAGAGAAAAAGAGAGAGAGAGAGAGAGAGAGAGAATGATTTTAGGGTATAGATCGCGAGGGCTGATGCTGGTGCTGCTATCGCTCCTGGCTCTCTCGCAAGCTATTGCCGAAGAGAAGAACGTTTCGCTCATTCTCGCCAAGTTATATTTGCTCCCTCGAGTCATTTATCTCCGCCTACGATCCAACTTTGTATTCTCGCGGAATGTGCACGAGTTGGGAGTCAATATTTCCTTTCCTTTCTCTACCCTTTTTTGTTTGTCTTTTATTTATTTTTTTTTTCTCTTATATCTCTCCTTTATTTTTATTTCTATTTTTATTTTTATTTTTATCTTTATCTTTATTTTCATTAGGTTTTGTCTTGTATACCTTTCTTTTTTCTTTGAGAGAGAGAGAGAGAGGGAGGGAGGGAGGGAGGGAGGGACAGAGATAGGAGACTTCGATAGAAAATTTACAAATTCATTCCCTGTAGATTTCGCTTTAGTTGCGAACGGGTCAAACCGAGGAGGCAGCCTCCGTCGAGAATGATTTTAACGAGACGGTAAATATATCCGCGCGCAACACGGCCGGATTTCGAGCGAGAGATGCAAGAGAGAAACGACAGAGAGAGAGAAAGAGAGAGAGAAAGAGAGAGAGAGGGGTCCTGACTAATCCGAGCCATGCGGCTGCTATGGTGCAAAAGAAGGGAGACTCTGGATGGATCGCATTGCTCTTTCTCCCTCTCCCTTTCCCTCTCCTCCTCTCTCTCTCTCTCTCTCTTTTCCTTTCTTTTAATGGTACTTTGCACGAGCAAACTCTGCTGGAGATATTAAGTCTTGCGCGAATCGGTCCCCCCCCAAAAAAAAAAAAGAAAAAAAAAAAAAAAAAGGTTTTTTACTTCTAACGAACCCAAACAACACATCAGCTTCGATTCATCCCAATTTTTAATCCTAATTTGCGAACTTTTCTCATTAGAATTCTCTCTCTCTCTCTCCTTTATATCTTCCCCTTTTCTTTATCGAAAATTATTATTATTTCCTTGGCCCTTTTCTTTCTTTCTTTTTTTATTATTACGTCCGAAAAGAGTTCCCTTTTAAGTTTCGACGTAAAAGAAAGAAAGAAAGAAAGAAAGAAAGAAAGGAGGGGAAAAAGAAAATTGTTAAGGACGCAGAACAAGCAAGCAAGCAAGCAGGGTGTTACGGTGAAAAGATCTCGCGCTCGGCCAGTGGGCTCTACGGCCGAAAAGAGAAAATAAAAAAGAAATCTCGAATAATCCCGTTAAGGTTTTATCGTCGTTTGCCTTTTTTGCAAGGGTGGGGTGAGGCGGTGTACGGGGAGGGGGGGAACAGTGGAATCGGTGGGGAGGATCGGTCACACACACACACACACAAACACACACACAAACACACACACACACACACACACACACATTTATATATGTATATATAGTAGAAGGGGAGGCGTCGCAAATAGATTTATCTCACTCCGGCGATTCCCTTGCCAAGTGCCACGTGGCCCTCTCTCTCTCTCTCTCTCTCTCTCTCTGTCTCTCTTTGTCTGTCTCTCTCTCTCTTTCTCTCTCTCCCCCCATTTTCTCTCGTATTTCGATCGGGATCATTCGCAGGAGGGGGTACTCCCCTTTGAGAAGCACATGTGTCGTCATTGAGTCATCGAACGCACGCCGAGCAGCTTTTGCAGCTTGTTTAATGTTCCTTCTTGCCCTCTCCTCCTCCCCCCCCCTCGTCTCCCCCTATCTCTCTTTCTGTCTCCCTTTTTCTCGCGGCATCGTATATTATAAATTTATGAAAGTGGTATGGAATTGATGCTTACGCGACTCGAGAAACCGAAAGATTGGTGGTTCTCGAATATGAAGAAGATGACGATGAGGAAAAAAAATAAAAAAAATATATCGCGTAATGAGATTCCTATAATTACACGTTGTAATATTAATTGACATTGGGGAGAAAAGAGAAGGAAGAAGGAACAAAAAGAAAAAACGAAAAGAAAAAGAAAAAAAACTCCGTGAAAATAATTAATTCCAATGGAATTCATTGCGTTTCTCGTTTAACGATGACGCCGTGAATTTTTTTTTTTTTTCTATGTTGGAGAGAGAGAGAGAGAGAGGGGGGGGGGTTGTGGGAGGAGAGGGAGGAGAGAAAAGAAAGTAAAATAATTTATCGCGAAATAATTCCATCGATGGATCTTCTTTTCTTATTCTTTTCGTTTGTTTTTTTTTTTCTTTCTTTTTCTTTTTTTTTTTTTTTTTTTTTTTTTTTCTTAAATAACGGGTTGAAGCTTATTTCGGAGAGTGATATCATCGCCGTTGGCCTCCTTAACCGATGATATGTCTCCTCGTACATGGTTAAAACGTTTTACAAAACGTTTACAACGTAACACGGTAACGTAATATTTATTACCTCCTGCTAAATTTATCTATGTACGCGTATTATGATACATTACATACACACACACACACACACATATATATATATATATATATATATACGTACGTGTATGTTGGTGTTTCTGAAGCTCCCCTATCTCCTTTTTATTATCGACGAATATAATACGATCGAGAATTTTCAATTTAAACGCGTTCTATCTCGAAAAAAGAAATATGTATATGTATATATGAAGATGGATATTGTAATAGGTACAACATATAATACAACTGTAATGTTACTATTTATTTAATGTAACACGTACAAAGGTATTTATTTATTTTTATGTAATACATCGCAAAAGAAACTCTCGATAATTTTGTTAAAGTACAATCGAGTGCAAAAGCTAAATTCTCGAAGCTTCCTCCAACGAGAGGTCACCGATCTCTCTCTCTCTCTCTCTCTTTCTCTCCCACCTTTCCTTTTTCACTTCTCCTACAAATAAACACCTCGCATTACTGCACTTTATCTCATTCTCTCTCTCTCTCTCTCTCTATCTCTATCTATATATTCGTCTGTTTGTTTTTCTTACTGTCTTTGCCAGTCTTCCTATTTATCTTTCTCTTTGTCTACCTATTTAACTATCTCTATCTTTTATTTCTTTCTTTATTTGGCTGCTGTCTATCCGTCTATCCGTCTTTCCTATCTCTCTCTCTCTCTCTCTCTGTCTATCTTTCTATCTTTTTTTCATTCCTCATCCGTCTATGTCTTTCTCTTCCCCTCTCTCTCTCTCTTTCTCTCTCTTCATCCTGCTCTTTGCCCTCTCGAGATAGATTTCGTCGTAATTGATTCTTAAAATCACCCTTACAATCATAATCCTTTTTGGTCACGCACTTGGGGAACATTTTTAAACCAACCCTTTATGTGTTTTGTGCGTCGATATCGAGCTTCAAATAATCAATCCCATAATTTTTACTCTTATATTCTAAGAACTTTTAGCGTGCGAGTGTGCGTGCGTGCGTGTGTGTGTTTTTCCTTCCACCCTCTCAGTATCGTCGTTGCTTACAAAAAAAAAAAAAAAAAGAAAAATAAAAATTCACGATAAAAAATTAACGCAGCAGATGTTGAGAAGCCATTGAGACGATTAATAGTTCCGATCGAATCTGTTTAAATCGAGAATCCATCCTGGTTTTATTAATTAATTTCTTCTCAAGAGGCAGCAACGATACATTCCAACTCGCTTTCTCTTCTGTATATATCTTTTTTCTTTTCTTTTTTTTTTAACCTTGCATGGTCCCGAAATAATCCCAAAGTGTGACAGTACCGTTTCGTTCATTCTTTTATATATCATCATGTTATTTAAGGTGAATGTCTCTCTCTCTCTCTCTCTCTCTTTCTTTTTCTTCTCCCGTCTTACGTAATCCCTCGTTTTCACGTTATTATACAAGGCGATGTTTAAAAGACTCCAGAGGACAAATTAAAAAAAAAAAAAAGAATTTTTAACGTCGCGGTTAATCTTCTTGCAAAATCGAGTTCGAGTTGAACGAAATTCCAGTCTAAATCCCGGCGTAGTGGTGTCGGCAATCTTTTCTTTTTTTTTTTTTTTTTTTCGATAGAAACTCGCAAATCTCTTCATATATTTTATAGGAAATATATTTTTTTTTTTTTTCAAAATAATAAATCAAAAAATTTCTCTCGTACGTTTTATTTCCACGTGGAAATAAAACGTTACGAATACTTCCGTTTTCTTCCGTGTTATTTATTTATTTTTTTTTCTTTCTTTATAATTTTTACAATACATACCTACATACATACATATATATATATATATATATATATATATGTATGATCTTAAGTTGACCTCCATTAGCAGTAGGACCGATCTTTCAACGAGCAAAATGCTGGGTCATGAGTATATAAGTATAAGAGCTACCGAATAGCTCTGGGAGAGAGAGAGAGAGAGAGAGAGAGAGAGAGAGAGAGAGAGAGAGAGAGAGAGAGAGAGAGAGACCCTTGCTTCGACAAATGGGTCCTTGAATTAATGAAGGAACGAACATATCCGTTCGTACATGTACGTAGTACGATAAGGTAACCATATTAAGGCTTACTCCGTAAACGGAAACGTGAAGAGCCCAGGAGTCGTCGTCTCTGGTAACCATTGCACGCTGCTGCGTTCGTATAAAAGAAAGAAGAAGGCATCGCTTCTTCTTCTTCGAAATCATTATGGTATATATATATATATATTTTTACTTTTTGCTACGTTCTTTATTTACACAATTCTTTTTGTCCACGAACAAGGATCTCATTAATATTCTTTCGTCAAAAAAAAAAAAAAAAAAAAATATACATATATATCGTAAAAATATCACACAAAACGTTAAACGAAACAGTCCTTGCGTATAATATTACCGTATGTTTACGGGTATGTATAATGTAAAAATACAAATATCGTTCGAGTATAGCGACTTCGGTGTGTTTTTATATGCGTTATTAATGTTCATCAATCGTAATATCGACGTAAAATAAAAGAGTCACCTTCGAATGTTCGACGTATAAATATAGAGATAAAAAAGTTTCGAGGTATCGATCATACAAAACGTTTCCATGCAACGATATATATGCAGAGAGAATATTTACCTCGGGATCTGTATTTCAGTTAATCAAACTCGTACAGCAATTCAATTTTTATTTTATTTTATTTTATTTTTTTTTTACGGATATACCGAGCTGATCTTTTATATGTTTTTATTTGTATTTTTATTATATCGTAGTTCACGTGGAATAACGCTTTACGATAAATACGATCCTGTTAGAAGCACGTGTTAAGAATCACTTGATCTATCGAAAATTTACAAGAAAATTTCCTTCCGAGTATTCCTAAAATATGTATGTACGTGCCTTAAAGAAAAACGTGTTTGCATTTCATAAAGGGAGAATTTTTAGTACGTGTATTTATACGACCTTTTTTTTTTCGTCCTTAGGGAATATAAAATACGACGGCAAATTTTGGACATCTATTGTCGAGGCACACACTATATATAGTATTATATATATATTTGTGTGTGTGTGTGTGTGTGTGTGTGTATACGGAGGAACTCGGTACCAGTACCGAAATCTTTATTAAAAGTTTAGTCACGAATCATCGTTTTATATACATCTTCGACGAAAGAAGGAATCATCGTTAATTACATTCTTAGCAAAAGAATATGTAATTAAGTGTAATTTACGTGGAATATTTACCAGTTAGTAGGGAATTACCAGTGTACATATATACTAATATATACACACATATATATATGTATGTATGTATGTATGTATATACTTTTTTAATAAATCTTTAAATAAGTATTACTCGTTCCGAGATTGCTCATTTTTGAAGACGTTTAAAATTTGCATATAAAACGATTCGAATTTACAAAATACATGCAATATATTTCTACATATATATTCAATATATTCTACATATATAAAAAAAAAAAAACATTTAAAAAAAGGAGAAAGAGGAAAAAACCATTTGGTTTTGTTTTGTTTTTTTTTTTTATACCTCGTACGTTACAGGCATACTAATTGCATCAAATTTACTGAAATATTCAGAACCTGTTTTCCTCGTTCCAACAAAAACAATTATCCAGTCTCGAAATACTTGTTTTCATGTTGTTTACTTAGTTTATATTAAGTATACCTGTATATATATAATATACACATATGCATACGTATATATATATATATTTTTTTTTTTGAGAGGGGGGTGTGTATCGTCTTGTCAAATTAGTAATACGATAAAAGACAATGTTATATTTGTGTACGTTGGCATAGGACAATGACATCTACGCTATATATGTATATAATTATAACATTTTATATATATATATATATATATATATATATATATATAAATGTATGTATGTATGTATGCGAATCTTCGAGTGCAACGGCGTAGCTGCATGATCGTAAATTATACTTATCCGACTCTAATGGACGTTTCCTGTGCATCGCGTAGAAAATTATTCCAAGTACGATATACACGTTAGCCCAAGGGTCACGCGAAATTCAAGTGGAACTAACGAAACTCTCAAAGACCCTAAGGTATTTTTTTTTTTTTTTTTTTTTTCTTAAATGTTGCACACGTGCACGCGCATACATACATATATATGTATGTATATATATATATACACACATACACACGTATACAAATAATTATTTTGTACTTTGTTCAGATAAGAGGAAGTAGCGTGTCAGTTTTGATACATTTTTTTGTTTTTTCTTTTAATTTTGTAATTTATTTTTTATCTTTTATTTATCACTTTCAACGTCACGTACCACGTACTTTACTATTTCGTACATAATTCACGTCGTGGCGTGTGCTCCCTTTAATACACGTGTTTCTTTCTTTTTTTTTTTTTTTTTTTTTTTTTTTACGATTATTACACGTACTACTATTACCACCACTACTACTACCACTAATCGTTTTATCATTACTGAAATCTCTCTTTGGTTCTTTAGCTTCGATCTTGACCCATTGGGATCGTTGTAATAAAATTGTAATTAGAGCGATGTTCTTCATGGCATCGTGTTTTTGTTTATTTTTTTGTTTTTTTTCAAACATCGTTAATTTTCCTTTTTCTTTTTTTTTTCAAGTTCACACAGAGAACGCATTAAGATATCGTTTAACTTCTCTTTCCACTCGAAATGAAACTCAGTCAGTAGATTAAACGGCGCTGTTTGTACAACAGACTTAAGATAATTACAATAAATTATGTTAAATAATACTTTTTTGTTGTTATCGTTTTTCTTTTCTTTTTTTTTTTTTTACTTACTCGCAATTAAATCTAGGATACATTCGAATTAAATTTAATAATACATGTATGTGTGTATGTATGTATGTATATATATGAGGTAGTAGGTTCGTATACGAGAAATCAGTCATTCGAAGATCATCAAGGTACAATCATTTTACATAAATTTTCTATACATATATATATATATATGTATAATGTTCTTAATATTAATATATATATATATTGTTATTACTATTATTATTATTATTATATTTAGTTAAACCAAAGGCAAGATGTAACACCGAGGCGTTAGATTTCTAATACGATTTTACATACAAATTCTTCGTTCTTGGTTCTTATAACAAACCTAAATTGGTTCTAATTACGTAAGGATCGCTTTTCCCCACTCGTTATTCCAATTTTAACGGCTTTGGATTTTTCTTTTTCACCCCGTTCAATTTCGTTCGTTAGTCGTTCGTTCTTCTCGTTCATAATTATCGTTAATTTCGCGATGTTAATTCATAGATACGCACATTCTTCTTATGCGTGCACGCGTTAAAATGTCGAAGGAGCATCCGGCCAAATGTTTTAGAAACTTTCTAATAACAATACTTATATATATATATATTTTTTTTTTAATAAATAAATAAATATATCGAATGAATTAACGGGAAAGGAAGGATATAAATCGATCATTCGGTAGAATCCGTCTTAGTTCTTTCTTTCTTTTTGTTTCTTTTTTCACCGCGTACCGTGACAGTAGTGGTAGTTTTAGGAAAGTTTTCGACGTACGTTCGCGCGATCGGAGTCGATGAAACGAACCATTTGTTGACTTCGAAGTAATCCTCGGGACGATCGTTGGCAGTCAAAAATATCGTCGTCGTCGTTTTGACACTTTTCGTCTCTCTCTTGTCATCATTGATCTCGTTACGATCGAACGATCCTTCCACTTTCGATCCACCACGCAGATCATCGAATCTCTCGTGCTTTTTCGTCCTACTCCTTTCGTTCCTTTCCAATTTCCTTTCCTTGTCATCACCGAGATGATTCTTAAGGACGTAAGATACCTTCTTCGTCCCCTGAACGATTCTCGTACCATCGATCATCGATTTATCTTCGTTGTTATCGATCGTCCTTCCATCGTCGGAATCGAAACTGACCTTTCCACCTTCGCCGATATATCGGACCCTTTCCCTCGACGATTTCGGCCCTAACAATACACGTCCACCGTCACCGGTGTAAACTATGTCGCCTACATTGTGCGTTACCTTGACGCGACAACCATCACCCATTACGCGCACGCTACCACAATTTTTCGTCAACGTTATCTTGCAACCGTCCCCAGTAACCTCGAGTATCCGATTATTCGAATCCATTTCGATCGACAAACCGTCGCCCTTTAATCTTCTAACGCAATCCCGTTCCTTCTTCATATTTTCCGAACGAACGTACAAACCACTCTATCTCGTCGTGCCGTCTTCGTTCTTATCTCGATCAATATTCTCGTACAGAGTTAGTTAGAAGAGTTTTTCCGTTCGCTGTCACGAGATCGGACTCGAACGACGCGTTGGATCAACGCGCGAGATCGTTCTGACGTTATTCGATCGATAGATCGATCGAAATTCGACGTGACAGGATCGCACGCTTTTAACGCGGTTATCAAAATTCTTTTTAACAGATCCGAATACCTTCGATTCTATCACCGATCTGTCGTCTCGGACATCGTTGGCGTTCGTTTATATTTATTATCGTCACTCCTCCTCCTCCTTCTTCTCCTCCTTCTCCTCCTTCTCCTCCTCCTCTTCACTTTCAAACCCCTCTTTCACGATTCGACGAAGACAAAAAAGGTCCGTCTCGTCGCGAACGAAAATCGATCGATCCTTCCTTCCGTTTAAAACGCTCGTCCACGTAGACACTCGCTCATAGATCCTTGTTGATTCACGTGATACGCGGACGCGAATCGCACCGTTGGTGCTTCCCCGAGTTTCTCAACTCGTGATAAAAATGACCGTAACGAGACAGAGACAGAGACAGAGACAGAGACAGAGATATAGATAGATAGATAGATAGATAGATAGATAGAAAGATAGAGAAAGAGAGAGAGAGAGAGAGATTTCGGTTTTTGTCTTTTAACAATTCCACGATAAAATTAAAGATCACTTGTCTTCCTCGAATATAATCAATTTCGATCGTCGAATCCTCGATCAAACGGATTTGGGGAATCCTTCCGATAACGATTTAACAATTTTTTTTTTCTTTTTACCTGAAAGATCGATCAGAATTATATTATCGAAAAAAAGAAAAAGGAATAAAAAAATTGATTCCCCTTGAATAATCATCGAATATCGTTCCAAAGTACTTAATTACGATCTTTTGTAAGAGTCAAAAAATTCATTGCCGTTACTATCATCGATTCGATATTATCGCGACGATATGTAATTAATATAAAAGGGGAAAAAACCGTGCACGTGCACGCGCGAACGCGCGCACACAAATCCAAAAAAAAAAAAAAAAAAGAAAAAAGAAAACACTTCAATTTTCCTTTTAAAAAAGAAAAATAGACGATTCGAAATTACATAATTACTGCGGTAATTACTATTAATTAGTACTTAAAAAAAAAGTTATAATTATATACCTTCTCTCTCTCTCTCTCTCTCTCCTCTCTCCTCTATATATTCATCTATTTATCTCACTCGCTCGTTCGCACTCTCGTTCATTTTCCTTTTCCTCTTACACGTAATATGTCAACATTTGAAACAGACCGTATCGTTAGTAAGCTACGACCGAGCCGATTACATTCAACTCGTAATAAAGAATGATCGTTCATACGTACGTACATATATATATTTACGTTTATATATATATATATACATATTTAACAAGGTCTACGAGTGGCATGTTAAAATATCGAGGTTCTTTACCAATCCACCAACCAACTATCGTGCTTTTCGGGACTTCCCAAGATCTTTATGTTTCCATTCACTATCTCTCTCTCTCTCTCTCTCTCTCTCCTTCTCTCTCTCCTTCTCTCTCGCTCACACTTATTCATCGTTGACCTTGCTAGCCACGGTCTCGTTTATCACTCGTATTCGAGTAATTCTTCGTAAGCGTTCATTAGGCCCAAGCTTATTAATTACTTTGCCGTTAAATAAACGAAAACAATGCCCGTAACAAATACAAATAATGATACGTGCAACCGAGTACGAATACTTTTTTCTTTCTCTTTTTTTCTTATCGTATAATAAATATAATTCAATTAACTTTGCAACACCTCGCCGTTGTTTTTTTTTTATCGTCTTCATTTCTATGCCATATCGAGTCCGATCATATCGTCTGATAGTATATACGCGCGTGTGTATTCCTCATTGGCATGTTAATCGTTTAACCGCGAAAATAAAATTCATTTGTGATTTATTTCGAATGGTGTACCCTTTTCTTTTTTTACAAATAAAAAAAAAAAAAAAAGATTCGTAACGACTCGGACTCCTCGAATGCTAAATCCCTCATTGATTTCTAACTCTTTCAACATACTTAATAATCATCGATCTTCTGTCGTTCGAGGAATGACTCTTCGTCGAACTTTTTGTATCGCAATCATCGTTGAAAACGAAACGAAAATAAAAGAAAAGAAAAAGAGAGAGAGAGAAAAAAATGTACCACTTTCTTTAGTTTCCTTCGATCGTAGCCACGTCACTTGCTAAGCCAACTTTCATTTTATTTGCTTAGAACATTAAATAAGTAGAATCGTATAATTTTGAAACGAGAAATCTGAAACAATGAATTCCCCCGGGATCTACCTATATCTACTCACTCGCTTATTACTTCTCTCTCTTTCTCTCTCTCTTTTTTCTTTTTATTTTTTTTTTCCAAGCGATACGAGCGTTATTCTCGATTTAATTGCCGTATCGATCGAATCGCTTCGAAGATTCGCCTTGATAACGAAGTCGGAATTCTTATTTTCTTTTTTTTTCTTTTTTCTTTTTTTTTTTTTTTTTTTCGTTAAAGGAACCACTCGCGTAACGTTTCAAGTGATTTAGGTTGCGCGTTTATTGGGGGTTGGTAATTTCTTTTTCTATTTTTTTTTTAACTTGTTTTTCTCTCCTCTATTTTTTCCGCCTATTATTCTCTCCTTTCTCGAAGTATTATTATCTTTTATTTATTAATTTATTTATTTGTTTCACTTGTATTATTTATCAGTTTTCAACGAGCGGAAGAGGTGACGGTCATTCACTATCATATACGCATATATATATATATATATATATATGTATGTATATGCGTGTTCGATCTATATTCGTAGACGTTGCGTAGGTATAGATATATATCGATATATGCTATATCATTCGTGCACAGCGTTTAAGAGTACTCGAGAGCATATATCAATGAGATAACGCAAAGAGCAATTGAACGTTTTATCGTGAACGTTCGTCATAAGTTTTGATAAACGTTAGACAGCCGGTGGGGAATCACTGTGTGTGCATCAGCCGATTATTATCAACGCTATCTCGGCCGTTCAATAGTCCCTCTTATCTTCTTTAAGTGTAAGGGTGGTCACTACAACGAAGAGAGTCTTTGAGAGAGAGAGAGAGAGGTACGAGGACAAAAAAATTATTTATTATATCGAAGTAATTAAAAAAAAATAAATAAATATATGATTTTGTATAGATAACAAACCGCGATTTACGTGCCGGAAAAATGAATAAAATTTATTTATAATTAGTTTTGTAAATGTACGTTAAATATTAAATCGATCGTACGACATATCACGGGTGATGTAATTTAATGTAATTGATCGTTTGCGTAATATATATACCACTGCGCGTTAGAAGAATATGAAAGCGAAAAAACGTTAGGGAGAGAGAGAGAGAAAGTGCATCTTGAAGAGAAATGCAATAATATATTCCGGAAGTCCGATAATTTTTGAAGAAAGATAAAAAAAAGAAAAATAGCTGCGCATGATCATAAAAATAACGTATCGGAGATGATATGATACTTAGAATTATTCATGTGAAAGATAGAAATCGAAATCGAGATCGAGATCCCATTGATTTCACGCGATCGATGATATTCGATCTTTCGTGTAGATCTTACATAACGTTATATATATTTATATATACATATACAAACTTGTTGTAATGCAATACACGAAGAGAGAAAAAGAGTGTTGGATTTTCTTAATGATGGTGCCACTTTAATTACGCAAGTAACCAGGGAGACTGCGTTTAATATCGAATAACGATCGAGGTCACGCAAGAGAATCATGTTTATAAAAAAAGAAAAAGAAAAAGAAAAAAAGCATTGCGATCTTTAACGAGGATTATTATCTTAGCTAAAGAGTTACTACTATTATTTATTAAAACTAATTACTATTATTAACTTATTATTATTATTGTTATTCATATATCAACTATGCTATAATTGTTACAACTACAATGGTGACAATACTCGATCATATTTCAATATTCTAAACGAATTGAGAATATTCAATCTTATATATATATATATATATATATATATATATATATATATATATATATATATATATATATATATATTACAAGAGCATACATTTCGTAATTCTAATTTCACGGTTGGGAGCAATTATGGTTCGAATTATGGTACGGTTCGATAATCAAACCGTGTAATTGATTTACTCCTCTCCTCCTCATGTGCGATCCAGACACGCACTCCCCCTTGATTTCACTCTCCCTCTCTTTCCATCTCCGTCAACAAATTTCGAATATTGGTCCAGATAATCGAATATCTTTCCGATTAACGTAGGACAGACGAAATCCGGTATGGAATTGCCTCTTATCGATCTCATCTATCATCGAATTACTTTTCACGCATCTCTCTCTCCATTTCATCCATTTCTTTCTTTCTTTCTTTCTTTATTTTGTTTTGTTTGTTAATATACAAACGTAAGGTGTATATATACGTTTTATGGTATCATCGACTACGATTGGTTTCCTTTAATGAATTTTTTAATTTAAAAAAATCCATTAGAAAGAGAGAGAGAGAGTCGAACGATGCCAAACTTGGTTGCATTCGTGTAATAGAGGCTTTCATTAACTGATCTAGTTCTTTATTATTCGTGTATATATATACATGTACAATTATATCTAGACACACACACACATATGTATACCTACATAAGCTTGCGGTCTTAGTATATCCTGCTCGGCTTACATCATGTCACGCTTGATTGTTCCTAAGCTGATTTAGTATCTACGGAAATACTGTATAACGGATGTGAGATAGGTCGTGAACGCCTAATCGTATTTAATAATCTATCTATGTACTTACATATGCACGCACGTATGTATGTATGTATGTAAAATTTATATTACAATTGGCTTATAAAATGTATCTCTTGTATATATATATATATATTTTTTTTAGAACGTATTACATCGTAAATCGTGCGTAGACATTTCTCCAAGATATCGTTTTTTCCTCGTTTTATTACGGAAAATAAATCAAATTAATTTTGACGGATTAATCGAATCTAATTAATTTTGTTTATCATCGTAACGTCGTAACGAACGACGCGTGACTCGCGTATCGTCGAGGGCTGAGGGGAAAAAAGGATAGAGAAAGTAAAAAAAAAAAAAGAAAAAAAATAAAAAGAAAAAGTGAAACTGGATATTTGGAGGTGGATGGTGAACGTTGACACGTGCGACGCGTATATTTTAAGATCGACCTTGAATAACAACCGAGTTTGGCCGTATTCGGTTCGGGTCAGAAAGTGTCCCTGATTAGCGAAACAGCTGTCTCCTTTCCTCCCTCCCTCCCTCTCTCTCTCTCTTTCTCTCTCTTTCGCTCTGGTGGGGCACTCTTTTAGTTATGAACTCGAATGAACTGCTTCGAAAGCGAGTCCTGATCATTGAATAACGAAGATAACGAAATCAGCTGATCGCTACTTGATATTCGTTCTCGTTTCTTCGTCAGAACTTCCCCCCCTTATAGTCGAGACATTTTAAAAATTTTATTTCACTTAATCTTTTACTCGTTCAGTTTCGTTCGTTATGTATGGAGAAGAAACGGAGAGAATTATTATCAAAAATGACTCTCTTATGTCGAGTTTAAAGGAGTGATCGATGATGGTATTTTTTTGCGAAACTTTTCAGAATGGCAAGGACGATATGAATGATTCATCGGCGGTCATCGAGCGCCAGCTCGATATGGACGTAACCCTCGAGGACAACAATTTGAAAGTATTGCCTGTGCAAAATGTGGCAAGACAAGATTCGGGTGTACCGGAGGACCTCTTGTCTCCTGTCTGCGATGTCGTTACTAACAAGTCGTTGGACGACGATGATCCAGATTGTACAATGAACAGTGATTGTAATATTACGGTGATACACGTTACGGAATCGGATAATCGTAATAAGGAGGAGGATAGATCGTCGTCGACGTCATTGGTTAACGTCGATAGGAAGGAGTACACGGGCGAGAGTAAGGATAGCAAGGATGGAAGCGACAGTGGAGTCGAGGGTTGCGCGACTGAGGTACCAAGAGTAAGCAAATATATTTTTCTTTTTTTCAAAAAAAAAAGACACGCTTCTATTTTAATTTTTAACGTTCGAAGATGACCGTCCGGTTCTTCTTTCCCTTTCAATTTTTTTCTTTTTTTAACGGTACTCGCTAAGAGAGTAACGTGGTAGACTTACTTAAAAAAAAAAAAAAAAGTATCCAATCGCGTTTAATTATCGTTTGACAGGTACGCAGCCGAAACAGTATAGACTATGCTAGTAGTTGCGGTGGTCTCGACGAAGCGTCCTGCGATTCGAGTTTGGTCAGTTGTTGTTCGGTTTACGAGGACCCGTGCGCAACTTTACCGGACGACGTTAGATTGACGACAGGGGGTGAGGGTACGAGCGAGGGTGGTAGCGAGAGTTCGTCGATAGCCGGTAGCGTGTCGGCAGCCAGGGGTAATCGTACTAACGTCAAAAGGACCTCCTCTTCCACGGTCTCGAGCACGAGTAAGAAGAAAACTATAAACGGCGAGACGCCGAAGACTAATCGCGCGAAGCAACCTGCTGCTCTGTTGAACGCGAATTACGTACCAACGACGCCGCGTTCGAAGCCACGGGTCAGTACACCGAGAAACGTACTCGGTAAGGGACAACCTATCGTAAGGGACAGAGCGAGATCGAGGGATAAATCTACGGCGAGGATCGATAGCAATAATTGCGACAGTACTACGATCGTTTCGGCCAATACTCCTCGTATGTCGTCGAATTATCGTACGGCCGGAAATACGGTACAACAACAGAGAACGAGAACGAGACCGATACCCCCGGATTCGTTGCCTTCTGTATTGACCACCGAAATAAACAAGGATTTAGCCCAACGCAGTGGTGGTGGTGGTGGTAGCAGAGCCGGTGGTGGTGGTGGTGGTGGTGGTGGTGGTTCGAGCGGTTCGAGATCGCGAGGTGGTTCGAGTACCAGGATTACTACGCGTACACCGGGCTCGACACCGTCCGAGGAAACACGGAAACCATTGCCTGGTTCGCGTGCTACCCATTACAACAACAACAACAACAACAACAACAATACGAACGGTAGGACGGAAACGGTTAAGAATACGCGTTTGGACAAAATGACCGTTAGTTTGGACAACAAGGCTTTGGACGCTTACGCCACGTTGCCCCGTAGGAATAAGAATAAAATGTCGATCGTTAAAGCGAACGAGAAGACAGAAAAGATTGTTAGGAGCAGATCTGGTAGCAGGGACGGTAGCGTTGGTAGACAACCCACGGATAAGAAGGGTTTGAATTCCAGGGACTCGGTACACAAGAGTTTACCGCCTTATCCGAGAAACAAACCGATCGAAAAGACCAGGATTTATCACGAGATTGGAATACAAACTGGCTTGACCGGGAACGACATTGAGAATGCATTGTCCGGTATACCAAGCGCAGTACCAGGGCCCGATATAGTCGAACGTTTGCACGAGGCTGTTCAAACCGACGGCACATGGGAGGACATGAATACGATGCAGAACGATTTGAAACGTTTGAACGAGGAAACTACGGTTAACAGGGAGGAAAATGAGAAGCTCAGAAACGAAATAGCCGAGGTTAAACGTTTGTTGGAGGAGGAACAGGCGGATCATGCGTTCGCACGACAGGAATTGGATAGAAACGCCCGTAGGGTTTTGGCCATGCTCGGTACGCCGCAATCGGAGCATGCAGGTAAATACAAAAATAAAAATAAAAATATACGCGTTAGCGTCGTTTGACTTACGATAAGGAGAGTAAATCAATTCGTATCGCGAGTATATCTCGGTATTGTAATAACGTGAGAGAGATTGATCATTGATTTCAGAGGGTAGCGACAGTTTCTTGGAATTGGAGTCGCATTTGCAATCCTCGGGACAAGTTGTCGCTAATCAACAGATTGAGATAGCCGATCTGCAATCGCTCTGTCGTATGTTGAGCAGGGTAAGCGATGACAGACATTTTGACATTTCTTTTTTTCCAACGATAACGGTTATAACGTTACGAGACAAAAAGAGATTCTCGAACCCTTCCTTGGCTCTTACGTCCTTTACGATTCTTTCTTTCTTTCTTTCTTTCTTTTTAGGATTTGGAAAAGAGTTTGGCGGCGCAGAAAGCGTTGTTACAACAACAGCAAGAATTGGAGGCGGAGTCCGCGGAGATGCAAGATTTTCTTCAACAGGAAAAAACTACCCTGGCAGACGCTTTGAAGGATGCCGAGATCGAGGTACGGTTGTAACAACAACAACGACGATAATTGATAACAACAACAACAACAACAACGACGATAATATCTTTTTTTTTTTTTTCCGTATCGGTATCAACGCGGAAACAAAACTCGACGTTTTAACGAACTTCTTTCGTACTTTAATACGATTTTATAGCTGAAGAAAAAGGAAGATGCTTTGTGCCAACGAGAGGCGGAATTGGAAAGGCAGACGGAGGAATGTAAACATTTAGTCCGAATCAGTGAACAGCGAAGGTATGCGGCATTTATTATATTAAAAGATTAAATACCGTTAAACCGCGTATCGATAACGATCGCGCGTTTGCGTTTAAATATCAGAGAGAAAGAATAACATCCTCGTTTACCCTTGCTAATCATTATTATTATTATTATTATTATTATTATTATTGTTATTATTATTATCATCGTCAACAACAACAACAACAACAACAACGTCGTCGTCGTCATCCTCATCGATATTATTACTTTCGATCGACGTAATAACGCAGGCAAGAGAATTTGTCATTGAACATGAAATTGAATGCGGTCGAACGAAAGGGTAGAGAACTTTTGTTAACCCAAGGTGCAACGATATCCGGTGCATCGGTTGCACTATCTGGTCTTGGCACGAGATTGGAGGGATTGGTAGATCAATTGATAACGTCTTACAATATTTCAGTAAAGGATCTCGAGGTAATTGTTCATTCTATAATAACTATAGTAAAAACAATATTAATACAAGATATACCCGTTTGATATGTTTTGCCAATTAAGAAAGAAGATACTTAAAAAAGGATACCCTTTATTAAAGGATGTCGTCTATCACAACGAGGCGTATAGCCGAAGCAACAGCAGCATAGAATCGAGTCCGGTTAGCTCGAAGAATAGCTTGAAGGAATGTACGCCCAGTCCGAAGAGTGGTTCCTTCGTATCAGCTGTTATCGGTGCTATACGTAACGCTGCGACTCATCCTTTCGTAACGAAGACTGCCGATAAAAAGTCCTCCATTGAATCGGCGAAACAATTGTACAAAGGTATATATATATACCGTTCAACGGTGGTGTATGATTGATATATCGTTTTATCGTTAAATAATATTTCTTATACGTATTATATTAATTTTGTGTATATATAAAGGGTGGTGTCCTCTCCCGTAAGTTTCTTCCATACGAATACGAATACGAATAAACGAAATGAAACTCAAGGGATATAAGAGCAGCGTTTAAAAAAAAAAAAAAAATACGCAGTTAGTTAGAGAAAAGAGTCAGTCGTTCGTAGCGTGGCGTTAGAAGAAACTTATGGTACACCCCCTGATATATAACATGCGCGTCTCTCTG
>OU427017.1:2655000-2750000 GCA_911387935.1 Dolichovespula saxonica | reverse complement strand
CTATGCGAAGGACGAACGAGGTATGACCTCGAACGAGGTGGTACCACATCGACTAGGAAAAGATACCTCCTCTCTCTCTCTCTCTCTCTCTCTCTCTCTCTCTCTGGTTCCACCACTTTGCCTTCTGATCAACGGCCAAGTTCAAGAACCTCCTGACGATGAACCGAATCGACTTTTTTACCCCGACCCCTCTCTCGCTCGTCGTGTTTCTACGTGTTTTGTCGCTTATATTATCGTTTTCGTGGCGATTCTATTTTAATATATTCCAAACGAACGTAATCAAGTAAATCTATTAAATAAATATATATATACGAAAACATTTCTTCAAATTAACATACAGACGACTTGTAATCCTAGCTCGATCTACGTCCGATCAATTTCGCATAAATCAACGGATATTCGATGTCCCTGCGCAACGAGGAGAGAGAATAAAAAACACAAAACTCCTATCGGATTTAGAACGTAACAAACAAATTAACGAATCGAACAAAATACACGCACAAAATTTAATATTCAAGAGTCGATCGTCCGTCGCAAACACAAACTAGAATTGTGCGTTAAAACCCGTTATAGTCGAGACCTTTTAACATTCTATGCACGGTGGCTTCTCGCGGTCGTTTTCTTTTTTTTACTTATTTATTTATTTATTTATTTATTGTTTTGTCTGTTTTTTATCTAAACCACCAACCGTCGAAGTATTACTTTGCTTCGAATTACGTTTCTCTTTTCTTTTTACGAACACTTCGTAAGTCTATAGTCTAAAACGATTACGTGCGAATCAGTCGTCTTCGTCATCTTCGTCATTATCGTCATTATCGTCATTATTTTGATCGTCGTCGTCGTAGTTGTCGCCTCGTACGATATTAAACGAGTACACAGATTTGCAAAAGGGCAACGTCCTAACGTGGCCCCCATCGAGAGCGTTCGTTCGTTTCTTCGATCTTTCTTCCGGCTTTTGCTTGCTTCTCTCTTACATAAAACCGTTCGTTCTTCCCGCTTACCGTAACCTTGCCCTTGCCTTCTTCACGTTACTCACACGTGCACACACGTGCAAAACTTTACAAAAGAAACGCAATTCTACTTCCGCGTTTGCATCGCGCAAACTTTAACGCAAGGGAGATTTCTCGCTAATCGAATTGCGGTCTCTTATCTTTCGTCGTTTCTTAATTTAAAAACCGAGAAAGGATGTGCGGTAATTTTTTCCTTTTCTTATCTTGTTTTTTTATCTTGTTTTTCTTTTTTTTTTTTTTTTTGGCTGCGAAACCCAGAACGAGACGGGATTTTAGAGAGGAATCTTTGATAGGATAAATTGATTTATTTCGGTATGGGGAAGAACGACGGAGAAATAAATTCGAGATTCTCAAAGTCTTTACAGTTTTATTTTTCTTTTTTTCTTTTTTCTCTTCCATAACAAAAATACAAAATACATGTCGTATAGAGAATCGACGATTAGATAGTAGTGACATTTATTTAATCGGTTATCTACGACGATTATATACGATATATCTAATTTGTTTCGTCGGAGTTCGACGGAGGTATCTGTAAAAAGAAAAAAAAAAAAAAGAAACAAAATCTTTCCCTTCCCCCTTCACCTTCCCATCCCATCTACCACCCTTCCCGCAATAACAACAACAACAACAACGACGACGACAATAACAACGACAACAACAACAACGGCAAGACTCTACAACTCCGTGACCATATATATATTTATATCAACCCCAGAAAATAAAATAAAAGATAGAAACAAAAAGGAAAGACGGACGGACGAGGGTAAAATATTTAAAAAAAAAAAAATAAAAATAAAAGGAACGCGTTCTATCCTAATATTGTTCTAAACGTTAATGTCAACGATTTCGATACTGCCAAAATATCGTTCATTGAAGTTTGTTCGTAGTTTTAACGGATGTCCTTTCGACTTGATCCTTCGAACCAATTGATGATCCTGACGAATCACTCAGGGGAAGTGATTCAGATTCGTCGTCGAGTCGTTGGGTCAACTCGGAATCCTCGTTTTTACGATTCTCCTCCTGACTTCCCAATTCTTCGACAATTTTCAAATCCCGAAGAGCGTTATCGTTGTTCTTCGGAATCCTTACGATGTCGACCTTGTAAGGTTTGCCGTTTTTTATAGTTTCCTTGACGTCCTCGTTCGTGACCGTCGAGGATATCGGCTCGTTTAGCGAGACGATCTTACCTTTCTGACCGGCCATCAATTGTCTCGCCATTGATTTGAAATCGAGGAGGGACAAATCGTTGAAGAACGATCCCTTGGTGACGATAACGAAGAAGAAATTATCTAAATCGGCTCGAACGTTCATTTGCCCGTCCTGTCGTTGATCGTAAGTTGTCGGTGCCCCGTCGGAATAGAAGAGGATCGACAAAGCGACGATTAGGTGACTTCGTTTCAGTATCATTATAGACTTTTGATTATTACTTCGTTAATTCGTCTTCGTCTTCAGCTTCGACTTCGGCTTCGTTTTATACTTCCACGGACTCTTTGATTACGTGAAAGAGAAGGAACGAACGGTCTTAACGATCCTCGTCCGAAGATCGATCGACGACGACTGATCCAAGAAGATCTCCTCTGCTTTCCTTACTCGTTTAACCATCGCCGATAATGACGACGATAGGAGAGGGTAAACGAGGAACAGCAAGGTTCCCCAAAGAATATTCAACCGAGACCATTTACCGTTGACCAATCTTTTTTTTTCCCCTCTTTTATTTTCTCTTTTTTCTTTTCGATCCCTTTTTTCCTTCCCTCGCTCGCTCGTTTCGTTCGGTATCGTCGCTTGAATTCTTAACTGGTGGCTTTAAGAAGAAAAAGAAGATGAAGATGAGGATGAAACACGAAAGGAGCCAATGAAATGAGAAAAAGTTCTTTTCACACACGATTAATTCTCGTTTATAAGCGTGTATATTTTTTTTCTTTTTTTTTTTTTACGTTGATGGTAATCATTTCTACATACTCTTTTCTTCCTTATTTTCCTTAAGATTATCACGCGACGTTTATATCGTTCTTCGGGATCGTTAGAAAATATCAATCGACGGAGTCGCATCTAATCAACCAAGGAAAAATATCTTTAAAAGCGAACAACGATCCTGTGAAACGAATTTATGTGGATGATAAAATCATACGTAAGGGTTACAAGGATAAATTGATTTGGTTTGTTCGTCAAGAAACAGAAAAAATATATATATATGCATATAGCGAAGGATTATTATCAGTATAAATTAAAAAATGTTGGACTAATAGAAAGACGTGAGACGACATTTATAAAATACATATCTAAGATGACTAAAACCTCGAAACGCTTCAAAAAGACATGTGAATAATATCATCTAACAAATTCTTCATAGAAATATAAAAGGAAAAGAAAGATAATAATCGAAGCACAATATGTATCCTATATCTTAATTAATGTGATAATTAATACGTTTAATTATATGACGATAAATTTGCGATAAGCGAATACGCGCGCACGCAAAGAAATAAAAAAAAAAAAAAAAGAGAGAAAGTTGAAACGAAAATAACGAAAAAAAAAAAATATATCGCTATTATCCGGAGGATACGAATTTCGGGCGATTATTAATCGAACGTATTTTCAAGATATCTCTGTGATGTTGTTTTCTTTTCGTTAATGGCGACGATGATCTCGTGATTTCAACGACGTCCACTTTATTCGACGAAGTCTCCGTCTTTTCTTCTATCGTCGATATCGTCGTGCTTTCGGTAGATCGTTCGATCCTCGTCGTGCTTTCGGTAGATCGTTCGATCCTCGTCGTCGTCGTCGGTGAATCGTTGGTCGATGTAATATCTGCAGAATCCGTTTCGAGGGTCGTAGATGCGGACGAATTATTATTGAACGAAGAATTATTAGTGCTCGAAGATTCGACCGAGGAGGACGTCGTGGGCTTTGAAATCGGTTTTACGGTAAAGTCAGCGTAATCGTAAAAGTAATCATAATCCTATAAAATAAGAGAAAAACAAGAAGAAAAAAAGAAGGCAAAAAGAAAGGAAGAAGAAAACAAAAAAGAGGAAGAAGAAGAAAGATGTTTAATCATCGCGATCACACGCACAGAGTGTCGGTATCTTTATAAAATAAGAAAAGAAAAAGAAAAGCATTTATGGTTAGAGAGAGGTTCATTCATTTGTTCTTAGCAAAAAAAAGAAAGAAATAAAAAGAAAAGCATTTATAATTAGAGAGGTTCATTCATATATATATTTATATTTAATTATTTGTTCTCTTCTGTCAATTTTTATCAAGAAAAAAGAGAGAGAGAGAGAGAGAGAGATGGAGGACAAAAAGAAGAACAGCAAAATAGAATCTTCTTATCTTATCTTATCACAAACACACACACACACAGCAGATAGCCAAATAGACCTTTAATAATCTTATATTTCATTTACCGTGTAATCTTCCAATATCTTCGAATCAACGAACGCGAGTATCTTCAAATTCTTCAGGTCGATTCGAACGTTGCGATCGCCTGTCTGTCGTTGATCGTAAGTTACGGTAGGCGCTGCAATTACGACAGCGTCCGGTAGAATACAAGTGTGTAGGAAAAATGCGAAGGCGTAAAAAACAAACGACATGATGATTTCCCCAATCTTTCGCGCTAATATTACGGGGTTGTTGTATGTAACGAGCAGACGCGACAGGTAAGTGTTGAGAGAAAATCGAACTCTAATCGAATTGAATCGAATCGAATCGAATCGAATCGAATCGGTCGCGGATCGATTGCGGACCTTCGTACAACGCGAACTTTTGTAAAAATGTAAGCGAACTCTGTTGTAGGTTGTAAACGAGGAAAAGAAGAGGAATAGGAATAGGAGGAGGAGGAGGAGGAGGAGGAGGAAGAGGAGGAGGAAGAAGATGAAGAAGAAGATAAAGAAGAGGTTCGCAAAGTTCGAACAAAATCCTCACTGCGAGAATCACCTTTCGTTTAATCTATACGTACTCTACCAACTTATTCCTGGACGTAAAACCGGTATTCCTTTCGCGGTTGAACGCTCGATAGAAGCTACGATACCTCCTCATCGATAGCGGGGGAGGGAGAGGGACCTCTTCTCTCTCTCTCTCTCTCTTTCTCTCTCTGTGTATGTGTCTTCTTACTGTCCCGGACATTGGCCTCTTCCACGAGTCCACCTGTCTTCTTCTTCTTCTTCTTCTTCTTCTTCTTCTTCTTATTCTTATTCTTCTTCTTCTATTCTATAGAGTACGTTTCAAAATATACGCGACCAAACACGTATTAATTTGTACGCGTTTATTAATTCGTAATACGTTACACGTTTTATATCTCATTGTATGTACGTTTCGAAAATAACCCGCCAAATTCAAACATCCAAAACATACATTATATCCTATATACGTCAATATGAGTTAATCGTAACTACGCTAGACAATTTTTCTATAAAGTAAGAATTCAAAATAACGCGCCACGCGCTTCTAGGTACGTACGTGCATTGATAAATTATATATATATATATATATATATATATATATACATACGTATATATAAAGTATTTCGTATCGTTCGGACGAAGGAATGACGTAAAGGAAATTTATATATATATATATATATATATATATATATATATATATATATATATTATTTATTAGTATTTATATTTTTGTAATCTTTTAAAACGCGCTATACAAAAAGAACCTGCATATATTCATTGCACGAAAACATGCTAATAGGAAATACCAAGAGACACAGAGCGATTAACTTCGATTCGCGAATACGTTATTTCGATACTCTCTACACGAGACGCGAATACGAATATATTACGAGAGGTTATATTTCACATTCGCTCGCTCGTGCGCGCGCGAAGAAGAAGAATTCAATTCTTATTACATCGGATTGATCTCGTAAACGTGTGGGAGGGATGGAAGGCGGAGACAAGACGAGCGAGCCGTGTACACGTTTATATTACATTTCGGGGTATTGCCTTCTCGTAGTTGAGAAAAGAGTATTTGACCTTTAACGCGACTGCACGGGAGTTTAATACTACTACCTACAACATCCTTTGAACTTTCGATCGAATAACTCAAGCTTTGAATCCTTCTCATCTTTATCCTAGATTCTTTCTGGTATCGAGAGAAAGAGAAACGTGTAAACGCATGAAGCGTATGAGAGAATAATACAATCCCGCGTTCTCGTCCTTCGAACGTTTTTTTTTTATTAAGCTACGCGAAAATATTTTCAACGCTACCTTTCGTAGCTCGCTATTTTTACTTATTTACTTATTTATTTATAATAAATAAATAATTATCTATTTATTTATCTATTAATTTCCACTATCACGATCGCGAGAAACAAAAAAAACTCGATCGCTTTTGATTCCACCGACGACGAATTAATAACGTTAATAATGACGACGATTTCGAAAGGTTATCGTTCATAAATCGAATAAATCGATAAACAATCGATTTGTAATAAGAATCGACGAACAAATAATTTCGGCTTGTTATCATCGAGCGATAGAGAAAAAGTTTATAGCCGCGATTATGTCAAGACGTTCAAGACGCGAATTAATCTAATTAACGTCACCAAAAGAATACCGTTCACGTTTATTTTGGTATATACGTATATTTTATTCGTCGAACGTAAATATATATATCGTCGCGTAAAAAAGGGATCGAGAAAATCTGAAAGGGTAAAAGGTTATAAACGAGTCTCTATATGTAGCCCGATCGTAAACGGATTCACGATGACATTAATGACAGTTCCTTCGGATGTCGCGCGCTGCATATGTATGTGATATCGACGAATCCTCACATCGAAACGCCTTCCACTATTATTGCATCTCCTCGTAATAATTGTAAAGATTAATAATAATCAAACCGACCGATCGATTCAAATTGTTGAAGACGTCGTCGACGGGTGAAGAAGAAGAGGAGGAAGAAGAAGAAGAAAAAAAAACAAACAAACAAACAAACTCGATAGATTTTCCTACATTCGTTCGTCATATCGCGTACTTTATCATGTTCCTCTTTGACGTAAAAAATGTTCCAATTTTTTAAGAAATCTGGTAATTATTTTAATCATTCGAATTATTTTAACGATTAATTTCGCGATAGGTTAATCTGTATTATTGAAAAAGGGGATGATGCCGTTTAAAGGCGACATAACCTCCTTGATCAAAACAACATTTCCTTCTTTTTTTTACATTTCTCTTTAGAGACCCCAGATAAGAGTATCATCGGAGGAGTTACTCAATAATTAATAGCTTTTTCTTTTTCTCTTTTTTTTTTTTATTTAATTTACTCATCCAACGAGGGATAATGATATTTACGTTTTTATGTCGAAACATATATGACGCCTGATCCGATACAATGTTTCTTATTTTCAGGGCAACGAGACAGGCCCAGATCATTGAACGCTTCTCCCATAAAATCAACAAGATTAGAAAAGACATTAGGAGATGAATTTGGCGATAGCGCGTCGATCTATATACCGTCAAGTATATTGTGCAGCCTTGAGGAGGAAGAGGAAGATGATATTCTTAAGGAGGAAAAGGACAATAAGCGACCGTTTGGGTCTCAACTATCTAAAACGCTTCCAGAGATACTTGCGGATAAGGGTGCCCTAGGTTACTTTATCCAATTTATGGATACAAGAAATTCTATAGCTCTTATTAAATTTTGGTTAGAAGTCGAATGTTTATGCGGATCGTTTCCCGATTTCCATCTAGAAGATGAAAATATGGAGAATTTGAATTTTAAGAACGACCATACTGCAAAGTCCGATAGTTTCTCAGATTCATTGGACGATAATGATAACTTTAATTGCAATGTGCTGCAGGGTAATATTGAAAATCGGGATAGAGAAAAGGGACTGTACAATGAAATTGTAAATAGTAATGATGTAAAATCAAATTGTAATGACATGCCAAAGATTAGTGAGATGCTAAGTGGTATGCGACAATCAAATCGCAAATGTGGGAATGAAAGAGGCGATATGACAAATACTAGGCAAGATGCTTTAAGAATTTATAAAAAATATATTATTAAAGAAACATTGGGTACTAATCGAATTCCTGAGGAACTAAAACTAGAAATAGAAAATGCTCTTAAGTGCAAAAACATAGAGCCTATATTACGGTGCCTATCTAACATTCAAAATATTATATTTGATGTTATAGAAAAGGAGTAAGTATAAAATACTTTTTTTTTTAATATAAGTCAAAGTACAGTGCAAAAGTTATGAACCTTATTTGTTTAAATTTTTAGGTATATTAATGACTTCCTGCGAAGTGAATTTCATTGTAAACATCAAATTGATGTTCTAACAAGTGGGAATGTACAATTAGGAGACATATTGTATAATGAAACTGCATTTTTTTATTTCATGGAGGTATAATCTTTTTTATATTGCATCCTTATATGATAACTTTAATAGATCTTACATCTATGTTTATTAATTTCAGTTTATGGAACTCGAAAACAAACGCGAGCTTTTAGATTTTTGGATGGCTGCAATCAACTATAAGCAAAATCTTTTAGAAAAGAAAGATCCGATAAATCCCGAGGAAGCTCAGTCCGATGCTCTTATTATATATGACAAGTAATTAATATTTTTCACTACATATTTATATTTATATATTTTCTAACGTATACAAGTGAATAAATAAAAAGTGTATTCATAATGATACGATATTGAAACCTAAAAAATATATTGTGTCTTCAGATATTTTAGTTTGCAAGCAACTACACCGCTTGGGTTTATTGATAAAATACGTTTCGAAGTTGAACAAAATATTTGCAGAGAGGATGGAGAGGGACCATTACCTGATTGTTTTGATAAACCTTGTAAAATTGTATATAAATTTCTCAATAAGGTATATATTATAATTCCTTCTCCTTGTAATGGCAACCGTAAAAACTCATTTATTTATTATACAATCTTACTACAATTGCAGCACTATTTGCCTACCTTTTTATCGTCGCAGCTGTATTATAAATACTTATCAGAATTGATTAGTACCATTCAAAGCAATCCATGTTCGAGTTATCAGCTCAGAATAAAGAGAGCAGGTAATCGTGCTCATTTTTTTCTTTATCTGTTAGATTATCGGTATTCTTTAAAAGTCAAAGATAAGTTACAAAATGGTATACGGAGATAACGATAGTAACATTATTTTTAACTCAATAACAGGTTCCGACTGCAGTAGCGAAGTGAGCTCTATCAGTAACAGTATGCAAAGTACCCTGCAGGCAGGGAACAATGGCAATGGAATATTATCTAGTACTAGTAATAGTACAAAAACAAGTGCACACAGTAGTATGAATATCGATACGAGGCAACTTTATGATCCAGATTCTTTATGGAGGCGTAACAAATATAGGTTTGTTTGATTTTTTTTTTTTTCTAAGGAAAAAAAAAACCTTTACCTTTTTTATACGTTAATTGCAGTATCAAAGTTGTTACATTGTTTCGATTATATTGATATTTTAAACGACGTAGATTGAGCGTTGGCTACATCGATTATTTGGGTAGATTTATCACAGAAATAGAGCCTGATCCTTGCAGAAAATATGGTAAGAAGTTTTAGACGATTGTTATCGTTGGAAAAGAAAAAAAAGAAAATTAATATAATTAATATATGAAAACTTTTAGAATCACGATTAGCGCGTGCCGTGAAAAGACTCGTAAATTTGGAGCAAGACAAGGTAAAATTAATAACGCTTTTATGCCATTATGCGATAGATAATGGATTAGTTAACGTATTGAAATTTTTATGATTGTTATTATAACGAGATTCTATTAGATAATAATAAAATATAATTTTATTATCTAGGCGAAGGAAGAACTGGCATGGAAGATAGCAGAAATGATAATTCGTGACATTACATCCTTGACCTTAGGAGCTACAAATCTTCCATCTTGATGGGATATACTTTACGTAATCTTGCAAATCATTATTTTGAAGAGCTTTTTATATATATATATATATATATATATATATATATATATATATATATATCACGGATGCTTGAAAGGTTATACTTCAAACAATTATTTTTACTATTACTCGTTTACGGTTTAAAAATGTGTAAGTTTGAAAAAGTGCCAAAAAAAAAAAGGAGAAAGTTCTTAGTATGGTTAGAAGTTAAGTTTAACATTTTATTTCAAAACAATCTCGGAGCACCGTCTAATAATTTTCATTATTCAAATCACGTTTGATATTAGTATTTTAGATTATAAAAAAGAAGTTTTGATATATGAAAATCTTATTTCTGTGTGTTGTATATTTCGATTAATTAGGTAGTAATATGTTAGTACAATTATTTTACTTCAGTTATTAAATATAACAGAAATACGATATATATATATATATATATATATATATATATATATCAGAATCAAAATAAATTCTTTGTATATTAATTTCTTGCAAATATGAAAGTAACAATTCGAAAAGGCAGTATAGTGTTATATAATTTGTTTACTACTTAATATTTTTTTATTCTCTCTCTCTCTCTCTCTCTCTCTCTCTCTCTCTCTCTCTCTCTCTCTAAATTATCTCTAGATTAACATTTTTCTTTTTTTATATATATATATATATATTGTTTTAACTTATAACTATTAATTTCTTAACATCTTTTATCTTACTATGATACATATATCAGAGATAAAACAGCGAATTAAGAGAAAACATAACGGAAACAATGGTACAAGTTACATGATTATCTCTTTACAAGGATTTTAATAATATGTAATAGATACAAAATTATCAGCGAATGAAGTCAATGAGAAAGATCGTTCATATTTGTTAACATAGCTTTAGATATATCATGCAAGAGTCGCTGTAGAACGGCACAAATCAAACCACTTATTATGTTCTTAAGTAAACTGAATTTATATATATATATATATGTTTTCTTTTTAAATTAAAAATAATACTCCAGTGATTATAAGGCATAATTATTAACAATTTTTATTCTCACATGAGATTATATAAAAGTATTAACCTTGAATATCTATTAAATATGTAATTATTAAGTACATCATAAATTAATTTTGCATAGGGCATTCTTTTGAACATTTTTCATGTTAGTTATTATTTATTTAAACATTTCTTTTTTTATTGTTGTTTTTATATATATATATATATATATATATATATATATATATATATACATATTATATTGCAGTAATATGAAATTCTTTCCATATTTTATTATGGTACTGGTCTAATATTTTATTGGTATAATATCTTAATTTGTATTCCTATCGATAAGGTATACTAATGAATCTGAGAAATTAAAAAAGAAAGTAAGTTACATATTTAATCGCAGCAGTTGAATGATAAAAATCCGTATATCTTTCATTTGTATTCCTCTTTTTCATAAATTTGTATGATCTGACAATTAATTGATAAATAATAGCAAATTTTCTTTTAAAATTAATAGAAATTATAAATTTGCTTTGTGCTATAGCATAAACAGAGTAAGGAAATTGTATATATTGATATCTGTAATATATAATATAATATTGAACAACACACACACATACATATATACAGATAAAATAAATCAATTAAAAATTAGTTTATTAGAAGTAAATTGTAGGTTTATTTTCGAGTATATATATATATAAAATGAGAACATTGTACATTATGTATAAGAAAAAAAAAAAAAAAAAAAAAAAAAACAAGAAAAAATCATAAAAATTGATAAAAGTATACTATACTTGAAAAATATACTATCATAAATGATAAGTTGATAGATCAAAATTGTGATGTTAATAATACATATTTACTGCTGCTTGCTGGTTCCTTTTTATACTATATTAATAAACAACTAATTATTAATTTTTTAGAAGCCTATAATAGTAGATAAAACAGTATTTCTATGGAACTTACATTTATTAATATAAAATGAATGTAAGATATTTTTTTGTAGAAGATGTATATGTGAAATTAACAGTAATACTATACTTGTTTTATATTTATTGTTTTTAATAATCTCTGAATATTTCAGCAAGTTTGTTTGTAATACAATGGTGCTAATATAAATCCATCTATTTTCTTTTATTTTTTTGTTTTATTTTTTTTAGATAAAAGAATACTAACATTTTTATTATCAAAATACATGATGTTTATCAGTTACATTTTTAACAACAATGTATACAGTACTTATTTTTAACTGAAAATATCTATTAATATTAATGATAAATATTGCAGTGTAAAAGTATGTATAAAGAGTTTTAAAATCAAATGTAATAAATTATAAAAATCTAGATCCTCTATTATATGCACTTTTTTTTAGAAGATACATAATTTTTTTGTAATACTTTTGGTTTTTTTATTTGTCAATTTTTTAATTCAATTAAAAGAAAAAACATCAAATATACTAACATATAATTAATTAGTTTATTTTTGTTTTCGTATGTGTTCTTTACCATTCATGTTCAGTAATAAATATAAAATAAAATCTGTTAAATGTACAAAATGTACTAATCATAGAATAAAATTGTATATATGTGTAAACTATATTCTTACACGTCTAAAACAAACTCCTTGTATTTATTACATTTGCAATATATAATTATTTTAAATAACATTATTTCTATATTTATAAAAATGTGCTACATATTTTTATTTTATTAAAAGCTTTTACCTTCCATTCGGTTTTTTTTATGCTTATAAAAAGTTAACATCAACAATTTCAATAACATATAAAAATATAAGTAGCACATTTATGAATTAACAATCTTATAAAACTAGTTCTATAAAATCCTTTATAAAAGTTGTCATAATAAAATAATTAAATTTATTTTCTAATATTTAATCGCAATAATTATCTGGCAGTATCATTATACTTTTTATAACTTTTAAATATGTCTTAATAAGATTAAAATCAAATAAGTACGAACCATTAATCTCAATATTATAATATGTACTCTATATAAAAATGTGTGATTTTATCATAATTGTACTACATTTCTAACAATATGCTAAAAGCTTTATCACAGTTTTCATAATGATGACGATCCATTTATACTTGTATGAGGTGTACAACCATATTGATTTAACAGAGGTGACGATTCAGTCAAATTTATATTCGTATTCCCTTTCGAAATTTGATTTAAACTGAAGCTTCCTAATTTTTGACACCATTCCAATCGGAATTTTTCTCTTCTGCCCCATCTCTGATAAACCAATGCATTTAAAAATGCTTGAAGCGGATTTGTCACCGCCTACATATATAGAGACATATAAATTGGAGATATATATATATAAAATTATTGGTATATCGATTTATTGTTTGCTTACCATCATATACCACAAAGTAATAATAACTTTAACAGGTAACTGAAACCATAGTGTCCACAATAAAACGCCATTGATTAAATTTGGTACCCAACATATATAATAAACAAGATTAATTAATGCAAATTTAAGTCTTATAGTTTGAACTAATTTTCGTTCGCGTCCAGTCATTTGTGCTAAACTACATGAAACAGCTGTTTTGAGATCACGAGTTGAAGCAACGTAAAGAAGAGGATTTATTATCATAACAATTGCCAGTAAGACGTATGTCGTACAATAATTTGGAAGAATACGTAATATGGCAATGGACAATGATGTTAGATTATGACAGCTGAAATAAAATGTTATCTATTAATATGGCAACAAAATTTCATTTATTATAAAAATAATTTAACGTCAATACGTTACTTTGCATCCGGAACGTATAATATCGACAAACCAAAAATTGTTAAGAAGGCTGGACAAATCCATGCGAATAAATGATAACAAATAGGATGACCAGATCGATCGCTAAGTAATAATTTCATATCCACGGCGTAACACAATGTCCAAATCCACGTAGCCATGTAAAAATATTGTGTCCATGCCTCATAAACAGAGCCATTAAAAAATTATTAGTTCAATCTATATAATCTAAATCGTTGATATAATTATATTCACCTAAAGTATAAGAATATTCTTGTACAATAAGCAGATAAGTTTTTTACCGAGGAAAGAGCACAAAATATAACGCTGGAAGTGTCATCTTCCATTGGCATGATAGATTTAAAGTTTATCCATAACGCCGATCTTATAAATATACCTAAAAGGAAAGATTCAATATGTAATAGTTTTATACTGTTTATACGAACAGTAAGAAAAATGAATAATAAAAGTAATCTTATATCGCTAGTATGTGTTGCAATATCTGAGATAACATAAAGTAACAATAATAACAACACCTAAAGAGGCAAATAAATCGGCAATTGCGAGCCATACAATAATCTCACGTCCCCTCGATGCTGAAAAACTATTCCATCGATGAGGGAGATTTGACATTTCACGGGGTAATACCTAAAATATAATTTTTATGCTTAAATAGAAAGGTTATGAAACAATATTAATATTTCATATTACTTGATAAACTGCTCCAAGTATTCCCATTGTGGAAGAAATCATGCATACTATATTATATACATCCGTATTAAAATCTTCCATTATTTTAATTGCCATATCCGTTTTATTCGTATGTCGACAACAAAAAGTCTGTATCGTTGGATCAGCCATGTTATCAGCAATATCAAAGGTGTTATATAAATTAAATGAATATCAGTTAACGCCGTTCATTACTCCTTGTTTTAAACATAACGATTTACGTCAGCAAACGAATCCAATCGTGACTATCAAGTGATTCTGATAAAGAACGTCTCATTTTAAAAATGAAGGTTTAAACTAGGAGATATGGCCTCCTTTCGAGGTTTTGAAAAGAAAAGAAAAAGAAAGGAGAAGCGTGTCGAATAACGTTGTTTTTCCGAGAACAGATTATGCATTAAAATACAAATTTTCATTGCTGGCGTCAACCATATTTTCGACATTTTCTGTGAAAAATAAATTTCGTTTAACGGCTTAACGGCGCCACTTCGCAAAGAGACACGAAGCTCTTATCTTATATATATATATATACATATAGCATAAATGAGATAGCGATATAAATGAAAAAAACTAAGAGTGTCATATTGTTTAAACATTAATTAATTATACTTTACGTATATCGTTCGTTGTTTTTCAAATTCGTTCCATTCTAACCCGTATTCATTCAAATAATTATAAAATTATCGAAAGTATTTTATTCGAACATTTTTCGTGCTTCTGTGTTATATTTCTATTAGCTATCGAATTTTAATGATCAATTTTGTTAGTTTGAGTTAAGATAGCATCCGTTTAGATAGTTATTAGATTCCTATATCATGTCTTTTATGTTTCTATATTTTCGTATAATAGATCGAAAAGTGACGTTTTCGCGGGTTTAGGGAGGCCATTACAGATGACGTAACGCGCATGCGCGTGGGTCTGTTAGGCTCCCGCTAAATAATTTTTATACTACCGAAAGTATAATATTTATATTGAAATTATATTTATCAATCAATAAATTAATATTTAAACAACAATAAATCATATAAACAATAAAAATACGGGAACTCACAAGAAACTTAAAATAATATCGGTTAAATATTAATTTATTGATACATTAGTGATTATTTAAATAATTTTATATTTCTCGAAAGTATTTAATATTTTAATTTTTTTCTCGTGTTTTTGAGGTATATTTCTATAGCTAACGAATTTTAATGATTAATATTGTCAGTTTGGGCTAACATAATATCCGTTTTGGTTGTTCTTAGATTCCTGTATTATATTTTTAATTTTCCATATTTTTGTATTACAGTTCGAAAAGTAACGTGTTCGCGGGCCTAGGGCGGCCATTACAGGTGACGTAATGCGCATGCGCGTGGGTCTGTTAGGCTCTCGCTATTGGTCGTTCCGCCATTTGTAATTGTGCCGCCGATCCGTTCACAGGAGATCGTCGTCGTCCGTCAATTACAAGTAATTAATATATTATTTTTTAACGTAGATCTTTATTTTATATATCAATCGATTTCCGAACATGCGATTTCCACGCGTGTATGTTGGCAAGTCAAGGCATCGTCTTGTTTAAAAGATATTCGTGAAAATAAAATCGGCCTTTTGCAACCTATGACGTCACATTTATTTCTCCGATTTTCCAGCTTTATTTTCGCGATATCAATAATTTTTTCGTCTTTTAACGATGCTTTAATTAATTATTCTTCGTTAATTAGCCATTCCCGATTGTATTTTGGCGTATATACGAGTTTCATATATATATATGTATGTATATCTATATGTATACGTGTAGATATTTTTTTACGAATAAATCAACAAATACTCCTATACACACATATATATATATTCGCATACAATTAATTTTCTATTTTACTAATATCATTCTGAAATTTTTCAGCTTTTCGAGTAGCTTGCAAACTATAAGAAAAAAAAAACTACGTGGTACGGCAGAAATAACATTTGAAATGGAATCGTCCGGTTCGAAAAAGTAAGTGTATATTTATTTGTAAATAAATACGGTGATACTTTTAATCGAGAAAGAGAGAGAGAGAGAGAGAGAGAGAGAGAGAGAGTTTAAGATATAAGTAATAAATAATAGCTTGATTTCCTAAACATTTAGGAAACAAGTCTATACAGGCAATAGCAGATATAAACAATGGAAGCGGTGTTGCCGTTTGTCCTCCGAACTTTCTAGACGTGTTCGAACCTGTTCTCGCTTCGTTAATTCCCGTTTGTTTACCTTATTAATATTATATAGAATATTTTTAAAGCTTCATTTACGAATCATTTAAGGATTATTCATCTTATTTTAAATCATATTAGACCGGTATACGTAGCATTTGTATATTATTGTATATAAATATGTATATTTTTATTCAACGCATTTATTCATAAATTTAATCAATTTTATTCTATATTAATAATACTCTTGGATTTTTATAAATTTATATATGGATCTCCTTACGCAGCTACCTCCATGTGGTGAGATCCGGAAGTCGGTATTGCGAACGTTTATGTTTTTTACATAATACAACGTACGCACTACCGGGCCAAAGGCTGACGTTCGGTGCATTAGAAAATATTTTTGATAAAATATTAATTCGTTAAAAATTTTTGCAATATATTTTACATTGAATTTAAAGAATATTAAGTAGCACCGAGAATAATACAAATTTCATTAGAGTTAAATTAAAATAGAATAAAATTTCAAGATACGTTTGATCGCTTAATTAAATATTAGAAATGTTATAATTTTAATTTTTACAGCACCTTGTCTAGTTTTACTTCGATGCTATATCTATTTTGATTTATAGGTATCCACGCAATTACTATATTTCTGTGAACATATCCATATCGCGATCATATCCATTTTTAAACGATAGATACAACGCGATTTTTTGATCGTTTGCTTTTACATATTCATTTATTCCAATATAGCTTACAAATTTTGCAGTTACATTTTTGAATGCTATCCTTTTATTATTATGGCATGCAAAAGATGTAATACAATTTTATAATTTTAGATCATGTAGCTTGAATAATATGATATACGATATTTAATATTTTCTAATCGATATAAATAATATTTAATTTGACAGAAATTGTAAAAGCAAAAGCCACAGCTTGTTTTAACAATTTTTTCTTCAACAGGTCTTCAGTTGTTGATCGCGCGCAATGCGATCTTAGAGTCAGTCTTGTGCGAAATACAGTTTGATTATTTTGCAACCGAACGAGTTGCTTTAACAATCATATAAAATAAATTAAAATCGCGAATTAGAGTCAGTGTTGTTCGCCGATAAGAATTTCTCGGTCGCGTTAATAAAACAAAGAACAAGAATTAATGTCATATTCTTGTTAAAACCATTTGTTCGGCCCGCGTTTTTAGAATCATTAACACACTTTCGGCCAAATACGGTGGAAGAGGATTGCGTTCGCGATAAAATATTGTAATGGTCGAAAGTGTGAATTTAAAACATTCATCCTCTGCATCTTTAACGACGAATGTAATGCTTCGTCTGGATACCATTACGCGTAAGTATAATTTCTTTATTCTAATCGTTACTTCTCATTCATTATTGAAATCAAATATTTTTTTCATCATTATCATTCATCGAAGATATACTTTCGATATGGAACATATAATTAATCTTTTTCTGTACGACTTTAATTACAGAACGTACACAATTTCAACCAACTTCACGACGTCGTTCGACCTACGTCGAGGGGGACGAGTGTTTTGGAGCCATCGCAGAACTTCTTAAGTAGTAAGTGAAAAATTTTAAGTTCCTCCGGTGCCCATCATGCCGAGGATGAAAGGTCCATATCGGCACGGGTTACTGGTTGTATTCGTAGATGTCTATCGTTCAAAACGAGCGAAAGTGTCCGTGAATAAGATCTTTTGATTTTATTCACGAGTGGTTCCCTATATGTGTAGTTAATTCTTTTATTGCCAATTTTTTATTTGTGTATATATATTTATGTTAGGCTAGGGTCTTCTTGTCTCAAAATCGTTTAATTAACAGTGCTGTTAATTAGCACTTTTTTCCCCGTCTTTTCTCGCGATATTAGTAAATGAAATCGGGTATTAATTTACCCGATTTCGTCCAAATAAAGCATTGTAACGTGGTTTACGTTAAATGCATTGCTTCGTACTTAGTTTATTTAATCGCGATTTGCTTCGATATTTCGATATATCGATATACCAATAAATGAGCAAGAAGACAAACCCATTCCGCGACGGATAGATTCTGTCAGTTAAATGGTGGATCATAATCCCCGTTCTTTCATTAGAACAGCCATTTAATGAAAGGAATCGTCCGAGGTTATTTTTTAATATAAATTAAATTTTTCAATAAAGTAAATTTTTCAATAAATTCTTCTCCTTATCCAACCTCATAACCGCATAATGCGTATGTATATATACGAGATATATACATATTTCATACCTAGATGTCAATACTGCTTACCGCGGGTCGCTCAAAGGCCCTTATGCGGTGTGTATTAGAGTTGTATAAGGTTTTTTGCAACTCTATGTTAACGCTAACTATGCGTTAACTATTATGACTATCACCATTACTACCCTCCCCCTTTTCCTCCTTGTTGTGAGTCCTTGCTAATAAGAAAGCAATGAGACTCGTAGAGTCACAGTCCGCTTAGGCCTAGTTTATAAGTTAATCATTTTTTTAGATCAGGATTTTCAGCTCTAATTATACTAATACCCGTTTCTCCCCCCCGTGCTTTCTGCGTTCTCATCCATGCGTTTGCCCAGGTGTTACTCGTATGGGTGAGAAACGGTTAGCGTGGGTTAGTTATATAAAAGTATTAGATTTCCTTTTGGCGACTGTCATTGTGCTGGTGATTGCAACGATGTACCTTGCACCTGTATGTGCGTTTTAGGTGGTGCATTGTACATCGTTTCGCGACCTAACTTTTTAATTAATAATAAATAAATATAAATATCTTATTATATTAAATATCGTTTTGTGCATAGAGTCACCACATTGTACTGTGGAAAATTATAAATACTCGTACGTATTACTAGTATCCATGTGTATACTAGTATGTACTAGTATTTTTGCATTAGTCATATATGCAATAATCATTAGCCTTGGCAGTCGATTACAGCAATCGGTACGTACTCCTAATATATTAGAAAAATACGCGGTTGAACTGGGGTGACGGAGGTGCCCCGGGGCATGCTCTCTAGTGTAGGCCTTTGCACCCTGGTGGTATGTGAGAGAACCGTGGAGTGTGTGTGTTGGTGTGAATGCTTTGCACTTTTTAAATATAGGTGATAGGCAGGCAGGTAGCATACTTTTTCTGAGCGAATGTGAAAACTTATATATAAGTAGGTAGTGACCGGAAGACGTTGGATCCGATTCTCACTCAGGAGTGAGGATGTCCCGTCTCCGGGGATTCGCGAAGTTTCAGCAAATTTTACTATCTTTCAGCATGTCTGAATTATCTTTATTCTTTTTTAGATTTTTTGCTGAAGCTTTGCATTGCACGATTTATCAGTATAAAACAGTTCGAAAAACTTTGCACCCAATGAGAACATTAGATCGCATCCCATATCTTTTGAACTTAGCAAAGGATTTCGAACTTGTTCTATACTTAGTTATAAATTAACGCTTGCACTTCGCGATTCTTTAAATATTTATGAATCTATATATACTTTTTTTTTATCCCAAATCTCATAACCGCATAATGCGTATGTATATATACGAGATATATACATATTTCATACCTAGATGTCAATACTGCTTACCGCGGGTCGCTCAAAGGCCCTTATGCGGTGTGTATTAGAGTTGTATAAGGTTTTTTGCAACTCTATGTTAACGCTAACTATGCGTTAACTATTAGAACTATCATCATTACTACCCTCCCCCTCTTCCTCCTTTTGTGTGAGCTTTCGCTCACGGTAGAGTATACTCGCGTACGTGAAATAGAAATATTACGGTTCTCGTGGATCTTAACTTTTTACCGAAACATTTTTTATCTTTCAAGTGCAAGCAGTTAATCTTAGTTTGTAATAGGTTCATCGATTAGAATGAATATTATGTCTGCTGGAGCATTCGATTAAATGTGCCTGTGTAAATGTGCACGGTCGGTGGACTCTTTGAGTCCATTGATTGTCCGCAGGCTAGGATAGCTTAACGGTATATCAGTCAAGTATTAAAAAAATAAATAAAGATCATTAGAAAATCGAGACGCACCCAGGTAGAGTAGGAACGCAGTTAAGGATACGCGTTGGGATTCGTCAGTGCCGTTTGGGGTGATGCATTCGCGAATTTTGCCATGCCTCAGTGGTTTAACTATTTAGAAGGAATCGATACATTACGTCGCAAGCACTTACCGCTCGTTAGGTTAAGCTAAATAAAGAACAAAAAAATACCCCCAAAAACAACCATCGAACCAGTGTTGTTTACTTCCCAACTCCTTTTAGCTTGCGTCTATTGCGTCTCGTTAAAAATGCGTGTGTTAACACGAGCGGTTTGAGTCTTGTTGCGTAATGTGAGATCAGGTCGGGATAGGTCGGTTTAGATTAGGGACGATTTCATTCTTGTAGTATAAACCACTGAGGCATGTCAATTTTTGTGGGTGCGTTGCTTCGAACGGTAGGGCGTTTTTTGACGCGTAAACTTTTCATGCGTCGCACGTAGGGAATGCTCCAATGCAGTGGTTAGGGCACGAAGCAAGAAGAGGCCATGTGCCGAAGAGGCCCCCACAAACTGTGGCTCAAGAGGGCAACTATCGACTACGAGTCATTTTTCGAAGGTGGTCGGCTTATCCGAACCCTTCGTTAATGGCTCGTGGTCTTATCAAAATCCCATATACCCTTTTACCACGTTGACACTTATGCTCGTAGTAGTAGTAGTAGTAGTTTGTTCCTGATGACTGGAGATGATGGACCATTCCATCTCCTTGCCTACGGCGTTCCGCACTCGCGTACGGTTTTTTTTTTTAATTAGAGTCAAGCTTTTTCAATGTCATTATTAATTAATAGAGTCTTTGCAATTTTTTTTTCTTAAAGTAAAGTCGAGTCATTGAGTTTTTCCTTTAAATGTAGAGTCAATTTTTCATTTTAAAGTATTGTCTTGTTCTCCCCCTTGCATTTGATTTTTTTTTCTTTTATTTAAAGTCGAGTCGCCCACCCTTTAAATTAAAGTCGAGTCGCCCACCCTTTAAATTAAAGTCGAGTCGCCCACCCTTTAAATTAAAGTCGAGTCGCCCACCCTTTTGAAATTTTAAATTAAATTCGAGTCGCCCCCCCTTTTAAATTTTATATTAAAGTCGAGTCATTGCATTTTAAAGTTTTAAAGTAAATAAAGTAGAGTCATTTATTAGATTTTTAGTTAGAAAACTAGAGTCACGCTCGTTAATTATTGTGTGGACGTCCGTGGCCTGCAGCAGCATTGGCACTCAGGAGTGCATATGGATTACCCAAGCATGTTGATTTTTAATTCAGAATAATCAGATATTTTTTTGCCTCTTTTATTTTCATAACTGCATAATGTGTATGTATATATACGAGATATATACATACTTCATACTACATGTCAACACAGTACTACCGCGGGTCGCCCAATGGTCCATATGCGGTAAATAATGTAAAATTTCCTAATTTTACATTATCCTCATCACCATTATCATTATCATCATCATCATCATCATCATCATCATCATCATCATCCTTTTGTAATCAGACTTTCATTATTCTGATTATTCCGCTTATTCTGATTATTTTGCTTATTCTAATTATTCTGATTATTCTGATTAAAAATCGACAAGACTTGATGATTGACAACGAGAAAGGATAATATGCCTGCATTCAGGAATGCAGATGAATATATTATAGTAAGGATACACATTTCTCGTTCAGAATGATCAAAAGTAAATAAATGAACGAAAGCACTGATGAAGATACTTAATGAACAAATATTTAAATATTTCTCAATATTCTTTTCAACTATTATTTTATTCCATTTATAATAATTTAATTATATTTAAACAGTGCAATTAAATCGAAAGAGATTTAGAATCATTCTGATAAGAAATGCGTAAGTCTTGCTAGATGAATAAAACGAAATGAATGGCAGCCAGCACTCAGGAGTGCATATTACAATATGTCAAGGGTATCCATTTTTATTCCAAAATGTATCAACAAATGAATATGAAATGAGAGAATTAATGTGTATATATATGAGAGAGAGGAAGAGAGGAAGAGAAAGAGGAAGTATTTTTATTTTATATATATATGAAAGTTTCATAAGAAATATTTAGAAGATATAAATGATATTAACAAATGTTTATACATATGTGAGAGAAATATGATTATTTTTGGAATAAAAAATGGATAAGTCTTGGTATATAAACGAAACGATTGAAATGGCTTGCCTGCACTCAGGAGTGCATATGATAGGTTCACAGTAAGTACATACCTGCATTAAAAATGCAGATGAATATATTATAGTAAGGATACACATTTCTCATTCAGAATGATCAAAAGTAAATAAATGAACGAAAGCACTGATGAAGATACTTAATGAACAAATATTTAAATATTTCTCAATATACTTTTCAACTATTATTTTATTCCATTTATAATAATTTAATTATATTTAAACAGTGCAATTAAATCGAAAGAGATTTAGAATCATTCTGATAAGAAATGCGTAAGTCTTGCTAGATGAATAAAACGAAATGAATGGCAGCCAGCACTCAGGAGTGCATATTACAATATGTCAAGGGTATCCATTTTTATTCCAAAATGTATCAACAAATGAATATGAAATGAGAGGATTAATGTGTATATATATGAGAGAGAGGAAGAGAGGAAGAGAAATAGGAAGTATTTTTATTTTATATATATATGAAAGTTTCATAAGAAATATTTACAAGATATAAATGATATTAACAAACGTTTATACATATGTGAGAGAAATGTGATTATTTTTGGAATAAAAAATGGATAAGTCTTGGTATATTAACGAAACGATTGAAATGGCTTGCCTGCACTCAGGAGTGCATATGATAGGTTCACAGTAAGTACATACCTGCATTAAAAATGCAGATGAATATATTATAGTAAGGATACACATTTCTCATTCAGAATGATCAAAAGTAAATAAATGAACGAAAGCACTGATGAAGATACTTAATGAACAAATATTTAAATATTTCGCAGTATACTTTTTAAGAAACTAAAGTTATCTAATAATGAATAGGAAAACTATTCTTTTATTCCATATATAATAATTTAATTATATTTAAACAGTGCAATTAAATCGAAAGAGATTTAAAATCATTCTGATAAGAAATGTGTAAGTCTTGCTAGATGAATAAAACGAAATGAATGGCAGCCAGCACTCAGGAGTGCATATTAAAATATGTCAAGGGTATCCATTTTCATTCCAAAATGTATCAACAAATGAATATGAAATGAGAGGATTAATGTGTATATATATGAGAGAGAGGAAGAGAGGAAGAGAAAGAGGAAGTATTTTTATTTTATATATATATGAAAGTTTCATAAGAAATATTTACAAGATATAAATGATATTAACAAACGTTTATACATATGTGAGAGAAATGTGATTATTTTTGGAATAAAAAATGGATAAGTCTTGGTATATTAACGAAACGATTGAAATGGCTTGCCTGCACTCAGGAGTGCATATGATAGGTTCACAGTAAGTACATGCCTGCATTCAGGAATGCAGATGAACATATTACAGTAAGGATATACATTTCTCGTTCAGAAAGATACAAAAATACATAATAGAAAATGCACTCGTATATATTGAAGTAAATATAATAAATGAAAGTATATAATTAATCTAATAAATAAATCAAGAATATTACATACTCTTCCTAATACAATGCATATATTTATATTTAAGTAGAGTGCAAAAGAATGAAAAGAAAATTTTATATCTTTTTGATTAGAAATGTATAAATCTTACTGTGCGAACGATATGAGATATTGAAATGAACAGCCTTGCACTCAGGAGTGCATAATATATGTCAAGGGTATACATTTTTATTCCACATTATTTAAACGTGATTATCAAATGAAAGACTTCGTAGATACATAAAAATGTATATTTTGATTATATAATATATTAAATAAATATAATTATTTTGTGGAATAAAAATGCATAAGTCTTGGTATATAAATGAAACGAACGAAAAGGCTGGCCCACTCAGGAGTGGGTGATGAAAAGTGTTTAGAATAGGGACAGGCCTGCATTCAGGAATGCACCTGGGATACTCAAGCGTGTAGATTTTTATTTCAGAATAATATTAAATTTTTTTCTATGATTACTACTATGTAATAATTCTATAAAATCGATAACCACGAGTTGTAAAACAACTCCATATATCGTAACCATCATCATCTTATTATACAGATTCTAATTATTCTGATTAAAAATCTACAAGACTTGATGTAATTATAGGGAAGTCAGGATCTGCGTTAAAACAAGCAGTGGCGACGAAAAATAAATTCATAAGCATTAATATGCAAGAACATATTAAATCTTTTTTTTTTCAAATATGAGTAATACTTTTCTATTTCATATACATATACAAAATACATGGTTCTAAAATTGTGAAATTGTATTAATATATTTTTTATAATTTAATAGATAAAAAGTGTCTTGCATGTAAACGATGTAATGAGCACACTAGACGCTTGATGTAACTGTCTTTAAATTTTCTATCTATTAAAATTTTATTAATTTTATTAATTTTAAATTTCTAATCTATTAAAATTTTATAATTTAATAGATAAAAAGTGTCTTGCATGTAAACGATGTAATGAGCACATGAGACACTTGATGTAACTGCATATTCCGCGTTAGTATAAACGTAATAATATAAGATATATGTGTTTTATCGATTAAATATAGATTTGATCTCGATATGGATATGTTTATGGCAGTATACAAAATTGCGTATGCATTTTGTAATACGAAACAAGGTGCAGTATATGTTTGCTATTTTTCTTGTTTCTTTTTTTTTTTAACGCGGTTTAATTCTTAAATATTGTGAGATATTCACAATTCTTTTTCTTTTTTTTATAACGTATCTTGAATAATTTATAACATGTATCTGTAATTGTCTTAATTAGTTGCATATATATATTATATTTTTATTTGAATGTAGAACATTTTTTTCTAATGCATCGAAAATTCTACATATTCAATGCTAATTTTTCTTTCCTTTTATTTCAGCATTACAATCTATGGCTAAATATATGCATATAAAATTTTTAATTTGTTAAATTATCAAAATTATGAAAATGTTTAGCCATGGATTGTAGATATAATTTTGTCTTTCCACACATGCGTTTTTATATAATTTTCTGTTACAGAAAGGCATCCTTTTAACGTTCCGAAGTTAAATATTGGAAAATATCCCTTTACATATCAGTGGGTATTAACAAAAGGGTTGGAAGTAATATTTCAAGATTCGTCATACTATCATAGTATATGACATTTAAATATATTGATGTAATAGATTTGTGTTTCAGGTTTTTCAAATGCTATTTATCATAGACTTGAATGAAGAATTGGATTTACAAAGAATAAAAAAACAATTGAGGATGAATCGTTTGCAATTATTTATTTTTATTCATTTGAAATATTTAAACAAAATTTTTAATCGATCTAAACAGAGTTGATTTCTGTTTCAGGAAATATCTAAATTGGCAAGATCTGATTCAAGACTTCGTTGGTTGTTCTTTTCGTTCGTGAGAGTGTGTGCGTGTGTATGTGTTTGTTTGTGTGCATAAGGTATAAAATAACTCATATTTTAATATATTTTTTGTTTCCAGAAAGTAATAAAATTATATAAATTTTTTATCTCCATAGGTTGTTCGTTCATTATATAAAATTTACTAATTGTTTCGATTGTTTCTTGTTTAATTATAAAATGTTTCTGATGCTTTATATTCATAGGTGTTTGTGGACAGCAGAATGCTAATTTTTTAATATGCAATTTATACATTATTTCCATTGATTCTTGTTTAATAATCATGAAATGGTTTAGATGTTCTATGTTCACAGGTGATTACTGATTTTTTATATGAAATTCGCATATTATTTCCATTGCTTCTTGATTAATTATGAAATAGTTTAGATGTTTTATGTTTACAGGTGACTGCTGATTTGAAATATGAAATTCGCATATTATTTCCATTGTTTCTTGATTAATTATGAAATAGTTTAGATGTTTTATGTTCACAGATGACTGCTGATTGGGAATATGAAATTCGCATATTATTTCGATTGCTTCTTTATTAATTATGGAATAGTTTAGATGTTTTATGTTCACAGGTGACTGCTGATTTATTATAAAAAATTCGCATATTATTTCGGTTGCTTCTTATTTAATTACGAAATGGTTTATATGTTTTATGATCACAGGTAGCCACATCATATGAAGATATAATTCATCATATGAAGATACAAAGATAGAATTCATCATATGCATAATTTTATGTATAAAGTGTACTATAGGCGTATTATATGTATGTATGTGTGTATATATATATATATATATATATATATATATATATATATATATATATATATGTATATATATTATAGGCATATTATATATATATTATAGACGTGTTATATATAAGGTGTGTGTTATATATAAGTGATTATATGCGTATGTTAAGCGTTCCGTTGTATTTTTAATTTAATGTAAATTATGCGCGGTGTGTCCACGTTAGTTTAAAGGGAATAGAATTCCATATGAAGGGCTCTATTCTTTACCGGGTATGTAGGTCGATATCAAACGGATTCATAAATTTTCGTCTAATCGCGATTGATTAGAAAAAAATTTGTGATTCGTTTCGCGATTGTTTCTTTCTTTCTTTTTCCAAATTATAATAATTATTAGTGAATATGTTATAATAATGATATTATATATAAATGATTTCATATAATTCCAAAATAATTTATATTACAGTAGAGTCTTTAGCCCGTGGGTCTCCATATGCAGCAACCTCCATGTGGTGAGACCTGGTAATCGATATTATTTGCGATATATGATAATTGTAAATAACGCAAGTACTGTCGAGCTAATGGCTGCATTTATGTCCAATCAAAATTTATTATTTTCTATTTTTCCATATTGTTCATTTCTCATGTCTCAAAAATTATTTTATTATTTAATATATTCATTATTTGAATATATTAAATAATAATATAAATATAATAAAAATAAAACTTGGTAATTGAATAATTATTTAAACAATCATAATCATACACGAGTATAATATAATAATATTTAAACAATAGTACATTCGTTTAAACATTATAAATACGGGAACTCGCGAAAAACTTAAAATAATTTCGGTTTAAATATTTTGATACCATAAAATTTTTTCGGGGGAGTAATCGGCTTTGCACATCCAAAACATAAACGTTTCTTTTCTTAACTTTGACAATAACCGAGTCAGTTTCACTTTGTACTCAGACCACTAAACATCGAGCCTCTCTAAATCTCAACGCGAGAACTTAAAAATTAGTAGCTTTCGATAATTTAATAATTATTTAAACAATTATTAATGTACACGGGTACAGTTAATTAATAATTAAACAATAGTACATTCGTTTAAAAATTATAAAGGCGGAAACGCGTGAAAAACTTAAAATAATTTCGGTTTAAATATTTTGATACTATAAAATTTTTTCGGGGGAGTAATCGGCTTTGCACATCCAAAACATAAACGTTTCTTTTCTTAACTTTGACAATAACCGAGTCAGTTTCACTTTGTACTCAGACCACTAAACATCGAGCCTCTCTAAATCTCAACGCGAGAACTTAAAAATTAGTAGCTTTCGATAATTTAATAATTATTTAAACAATTATTAATGTACACGGGTACAGTTAATTAATAATTAAACAATAGTACATTCGTTTAAAAATTATAAAGGCGGAAACGCGCGTGAAACTTAAAATAAATCCGATTAAATATTTAGATACTATAAAATTTTTTCGGGGGAGTAATCGGCTTTGCACATCCAAAACATAAACGTTTCTTTTCTTAACTTTGACAATAACCGAGTCAGTTTCACTTTGTACTCCGACCACTAAACATCGAGCCTCTCTAAATCTCAACGCGAGAACTTAAAAATTAGTAGCTTTCGATAATTTATTAATTATTTAAACAATCACTATTGCACACGGGTATAATATAATAATATTTAAACAATAGTACATTCGTTTAAACATTAAAAGTACTGGAACTCGCGAAAAACTTAAAATAATTTCGGTTTAATTATTTTGATACCATAAAATTTTTTCGGGGGAGTAATCGGCTTTGCACATCAAAAACATAAACGTTTCTTTTCTTGACTTTGACAATAACCGAGTCAGTTTAACTTTGCACTTCGACGAGTAAGCATCGAGTCTCTCTAAATTTGAACGCGAGAACTTAAAAATTAACACGTTCGGTAATTTATTAATTATTTAAACAATCACTATTGTACACGGGTATAATATAATAATATTTAAACAATAGTACATTCGTTTAAACATTAAAAATACTGGAACTCGCGAAAAACTTAAAATAATTTCGGTTTAAATATTTTGATACCATAAAATTGTTTCGGGGGAGTAATCGGCTTTGCACATCCAAAACATAAACGTTTCTTTTCTTAACTTTGACAATAACCGAGTCAGTTTCACTTTGTACTCCGACCACTAAACATCGAGCCTCTCTAAATCTCAACGCGAGAACTTAAAAATTAGTAGCTTTCGATAATTTATTAATTATTTAAACAATCACTATTGTACACGGGTATAATATAATAATATTTAAACAATAGTACATTCGTTTAAACATTAAAAAGACGGTAACTCGCGAGAAACTTAAAATAAATTCGGTTAAATATTCCAAAACTTAAAAATTTTATTTCTTTGTAGTTGGCTTTGTATTATCTAAACATAAATATAAAAAGAAACGGCTACTGGATCAGTCTTCCATTGGATTCGGACGAGCGATCATCGGAGTTCTCTCAGGATGTCTTTCTTGCACGCATCAACGAAGAGTTAAAGTAAGTAAATTTCTATATCATAGATATCTCGAATAATTTATAAAATTTCTCATTACAACAATGATACCAATTAGATCGTTTGTATTTTTCTGTTTCAGAATCTCATTGCAATCGCGCGCGCAGCAATGAATCAATCGAGCCTTTGTATCGGTAAAATAAAAATATCGCCAATTAGAAGCAGTGTTTTGTACGTTCGCGTTTCGCGATTTAAAATACAATTGTTTTTGCATCGACTGCGCGCAATGCAGTCGTTAGAGTCAGTGTTTGTTCGCAAAGTTTATTACTTTTTTAACGGTCGCACAGGCCTTATATATAAATAAGAAAATAGAGTTTCGCGAAGTAGAGTCAGTGATCGTCCGTTTAAAGAATAACTGTCGCGTAATAGAGTCAGTGCATCATCGAAGAGGATTGTCTCGACCAACTTCGATGTCGACCTACCTCATCTTCAACCACCTACGAATCGTCCACCCTCAATTTCTACCTAAATCGCGGACGAGTGTTTTGGAGCCATCGCAGAACTTCATAAGTAGTGAGTGAATTTTTAAAGTCCCTCCGATCGCTCAATCATGCCGAGGACGAATGGTCCGAATCGGCACGAGCGATACGGTTGTAATTAATTAATAGTGAAAGAGCATTTTGAGTAACCACGAATAAATCTCTTCGGAGATATATTCGTGAATGTTTTATTTTTATTTTTTGGTTCGATTCATCGTCGATTTTTAAGCGAGAATATGTTTTTTGGACTTTGACAATAACCGAGTCAGTTTAACTTTGCGCTTCGACGAGTAAGCATCTCGACTCTCTAAATCTAAACGCGAGTACTTAAAAATTAACGCTTTCGGTAATTTAATAATTATTTAAACAATTATTAATGTACACGGGTACAGTTAATTAATAATTAAACAATAGTACATTCGTTTAAACATTATAAAGGCGGAAACGCGCGTGAGACTTAGAATTGTTTCAATATAAAATTTGCGATACTTAAAAATTTTCAATGCGGGATAGTTGGCCTTGTGTGACATAAACATAAACGATCCTTTTCTTAAATTTAACAATACATACTTTGACAATACATTTAAACGCGCGGTAGTTGGCCTTGAGTGATATAAACATACACAATCCTTTACTTAACTTTGACAATAACCGGGTCAGTCTTCTCTCGTACTCCGTCGCGTGCACGTCGAAACACTTTAAATCTAAACGCGAGAACTTAAAAATTAGTAGCTTTCGATAATTTATTAATTATTTAAACAATCACTATTGTACACCGGTATATTATAATAATATTTAAACAATAGTACATTCGTTTAAACATTAAAAATACTGGAACTCGCGAAAAACTTAAAATAATTTCGGTTTAAATATTTTGATACCATAAAATTTTTTCGGGGGAGTAATCGGCTTTGCACATCCAAAACATAAACGTTTCTTTTCTTAACTTTGACAATAACCGAGTCAGTTTCACTTTGTACTCCGACCACTAAACATCGAGCCTCTCTAAATCTCAACGCGAGAACTTAAAAATTAGTAGCTTTCGATAATTTATTAATTATTTAAACAATCACTATTGTACACGGGTATAATATAATAATATTTAAACAATAGTACATTCGTTTAAACATTAAAAATACTGGAACTCGCGAAAAACTTAAAATAATTTCGGTTTAAATATTTTGATACCATAAAATTGTTTCGGGGGAGTAATCGGCTTTGCACATCCAAAACATAAACGTTTCTTTTCTTAACTTTGACAATAACCGAGTCAGTTTCACTTTGTACTCCGACCACTAAACATCGAGCCTCTCTAAATCTCAACGCGAGAACTTAAAAATTAGTAGCTTTCGATAATTTATTAATTATTTAAACAATCACTATTGCACACGGGTATAATATAATAATATTTAAACAATAGTACATTCGTTTAAACATTAAAAATACTGGAACTCGCGAAAAACTTAAAATAATTTCGGTTTAAATATTTTGATACTAAAAAATTTTAGTGTGTGGGTAATGGCCTTGCGTGATATTAACATAAACGGTTCTTTTCTTGACTTTGACAATTTACGAACTATAAGAAGACAACTACGTGGGACAGCAGAAATAATATTGGAAACGCAATCATCCCGTACGGACACGTAAGTCTTTATATTTTATAAACTTCATACGTAGCATTTGTTGCATTTAATAACAAGATCTTATTTACAGGTTATATACACGGTTACATACATATACGTATTTATTTATAAATTTAATAAATTTTATTCTATATTAATAATAACTCTTGGATTTTGATAAATTTATAAATGGATCTCCATACGCAGCTACCTCCATGTGGTGAGATCCGGTAGTCGGTATTGCGAACGTTTATGTTTTTTACATAATACAACGTACGCACTACCGGGCCAAAGGCTGACGTTCGGTGCATTAGAAAATATTTTTGATAAAATATTAATTCGTTAAAAATTTTTGCAATATATTTTACATTGAATTTAAAGAATATTAAGTAGCACCGAGAATAATACAAATTTCATTAGAGTTAAATTAAAATAGAATAAAATTTCAAGATACGTTTGATCGCTTAATTAAATATTAGAAATGTTATAATTTTAATTTTTACAGCACCTTGTCTAGTTTTACTTCGATGCTATATCTATTTTGATTTATAGGTATCCACGCAATTACTATATTTCTGTGAACATATCCATATCGCGATCATATCCATTTTTAAACGATAGATACAACGCGATTTTTTGATCGTTTGCTTTTACATATTCATTTATTCCAATATAGCTTACAAATTTTGCAGTTACATTTTTGAATGCTATCCTTTTATTATTATGGCATGCAAAAGATGTAATACAATTTTATAATTTTAGATCATGTAGTTTGAATAATATGATATACGATATTTAATATTTTTTAATCGATATAGATAATATTTGATATAACAGAAATTGTAAAAGCGAAAGCCACAGCTTGTTTTAACAATTTTTTCTTCGACAGGTCTTCAGTTGTTGATCGCGCGCAATGCGATCTTAGAGTCAGTGCTTGTGCGAAATGTAATTTTATTTATTTTGCAACCGAACGAGTTGCTTTAACAATCATATAAAATAAATTAAAATCGCGAATTAGAGTCAGTGTTGTTCGCCGATAAGAATTTCTCGGTCGCGTTAATAAAACAAAGAACAAGAATTAATGTCATATTCTTGTTAAAACCATTTGTTCGGCCCGCGTTTTTAGAATCATTAACACACTTTCGGCCAAATACGGTGGAAGAGGATTGCGTTCGCGATAAAATATTGTAATGGTCGAAAGTGTGAATTTAAAACATTCATCCTCTGCATCTTTAACGACGAATGTAATGCTTCGTCTGGATACCATTACGTGTAAGTATAATTTCTTTATTCTAATCGTTACTTCTCATTCATTATTGAAATCAAATATTTTTTTCATCATTATCATTCATCGAAGATATACTTTCGATATGGAACATATAATTAATCTTTTTCTGTACGACTTTAATTACAGAACCTACACAATTTCAACCAACTTCACGACGTCGTTCGACCTACGTCGAGGGGGACGAGTGTTTTGGAGCCATCGCAGAACTTCTTAAGTAGTAAGTGAAAAATTTTAAGTTCCTCCGGTGCCCATCATGCCGAGGATGAAAGGTCCATATCGGCACGGGTTACTGGTTGTATTCGTAGATGTCTTACGTTCGAAATGAGCATAAGTGTCCGTGAATAAGATCTTTTGATTTTATTCACGAGTGGTTCCCTATATGTGTAGTTAACTCTTTTATGGCCAATTTTTTATTTGTATATATGTATATGTATATTTATGTCAGGCTAGGGTCTTCTTGTCTCAAAATCGTTTAATTAACGGTGCTGTTAATTAGCACTTTTTTCCCCGTCTTTTCTCGCGATATTAATAATGAAATCGGGTATTCATTTACCCGATTTCGTCCAAATAAAGCATTGTAACGTGGTTTACGTTAAATGCATTGCTTCGTACTTAGTTTATTTAATCGCGATTTGCTTCGATATTTCGATATATCGATATACCAATAAATGAGCAAGAAGACAAACCCATTCCGCGACGGATAGATTCTGTCAGTTAAATGGCGGATCATAATCCCGTTCTTTCATTAGAACAGCCATTTAATGAAAGGAATCGTCCGAGGTTATTTTTTAATATAAATTAAATTTTTCAATAAAGTAAATTTTTCAATAAATTCTTCTCCTTATCCAACCTCATAACCGCATAATGCGTATGTATATATACGAGATATATACATATTTCATACCTAGATGTCAATACTGCTTACCGCGGGTCGCTCAAAGGCCCTTATGCGGTGTGTATTAGAGTTGTATAAGGTTTTTTGCAACTCTATGTTAACGCTAACTATGCGTTAACTATTATGACTATCACCATTACTACCCTCCCCCTTTTCCTCCTTGTTGTGAGTCCTTGCTAATAAGAAAGCAATGAGACTCGTAGAGTCACAGTCCGCTTAGGCCTAGTTTATAAGTTAATCATTTTTTTAGATCAGGATTTTCAGCTCTAATTATACTAATACCCGTTTCTCCCCCCCGTGCTTTCTGCGTTCTCATCCATGCGTTTGCCCAGGTGTTACTCGTATGGGTGAGAAACGGTTAGCGTGGGTTAGTTATATAAAAGTATTAGATTTCCTTTTGGCGACTGTCATTGTGCTGGTGATTGCAACGATGTACCTTGCACCTGTATGTGCGTTTTAGGTGGTGCATTGTACATCGTTTCGCGACCTAACTTTTTAATTAATAATAAATAAATATAAATATTTTATTATATTAAATATCGTTTTGTGCATAGAGTCACCACATTGTACTGTGGAAAATTATAAATACTCGTACGTATTACTAGTATCCATGTGTATACTAGTATGTACTAGTATTTTTGCATTAGTCATATATGCAATAATCATTAGCCTTGGCAGTCGATTACAGCAATCGGTACGTACTCCTAATATATTAGAAAAATACGCGGTTGAACTGGGGTGACGGAGGTGCCCCGGGGCATGCTCTCTAGTGTAGGCCTTTGCACCCCGGTGGTATGTGAGAGAACCGTGGAGTGTGTGTGTTGGTGTGAATGCTTTGCACTTTTTAAATATAGGTGATAGGCAGGCAGGTAGCATACTTTTTCTGAGCGAATGTGAAAACTAATATAAGTAGGTAGCGACCGGAAGACGTTGGATCCGATTCTCACTCAGGAGTGAGGATGTCCCGTCTCCGGGGATTCGCGAAGTTTCAGCAAATTTTACTATCTTTCAGCATGTCTGAATTATCTTTATTCTTTTTTAGATTTTTTGCTGAAGCTTTGCATTGCACGATTTATCAGTATAAAACAGTTCGAAAAACTTTGCACCCAATGAGAACATTAGATCGCATCCCATATCTTTTGAACTTAGCAAAGGATTTCGAACTTGTTCTATACTTAGTTATAAATTAACGCTTGCACTTCGCGATTCTTTAAATATTTATGAATCTATATATACTTTTTTTTTATCCCAAATCTCATAACCGCATAATGCGTATGTATATATACGAGATATATACATATTTCATACCTAGATGTCAATACTGCTTACCGCGGGTCGCTCAAAGGCCCTTATGCGGTGTGTATTAGAGTTGTATAAGGTTTTTTGCAACTCTATGTTAACGCTAACTATGCGTTAACTATTAGAACTATCACCATTACTACCCTCCCCCTCTTCCTCCTTTTGTGTGAGCTTTCGCTCACGGTAGAGTATACTCGCGTACGTGAAATAGAAATATTACGGTTCTCGTGGATCTTAACTTTTTACCGAAACATTTTTTATCTTTCAAGTGCAAGCAGTTAATCTTAGTTTGTAATAGGTTCATCGATTAGAATGAATATTATGTCTGCTGGAGCATTCGATTAAATGTGCCTGTGTAAATGTGCACGGTCGGTGGACTCTTTGAGTCCATTGATTGTCCGCAGGCTAGGATAGCTTAACGGTATATCAGTCAAGTATTAAAAAAATAAATAAAGATCATTAGAAAATCGAGACGCACCCAGGTAGAGTAGGAACGCAGTTAAGGATACGCGTTGGGATTCGTCAGTGCCGTTGGGGGTGATGCATTCGCGAATTTTGCCATGCCTCAGTGGTTTAACTATTTAGAAGGAATCGATACATTACGTCGCAAGCACTTACCGCTCGTTAGGTTAAGCTAAATAAAGAACAAAAAAATACCCCCAAAAACAACCATCGAACCAGTGTTGTTTACTTCCCAACTCCTTTTAGCTTGCGTCTATTGCGTCTCGTTAAAAATGCGTGTGTTAACACGAGCGGTTTGAGTCTTGTTGCGTAATGTGAGATCAGGTCGGGATAGGTCGGTTTAGATTAGGGACGATTTCATTCTTATAGTATAAACCACTGAGGCATGTCAATTTTTGTGGGTGCGTTGCTTCGAACGGTAGGGCGTTTTTTGACGAGTAAACTTTTCATGCGTCGCACGTAGGGAATGCTCCAATGCAGTGGTTAGGGCACGAAGCAAGAAGTGGCCATGTGCCGAAGAGGCCCCCACAAACTGTGGCTCAAGAGGGCAACTATCGACTACGAGTCATTTTTCGAAGGTGGTCGGCATGTCGAACCCTTCGTTAATGGCTCGTGGTCTTATCAAAATCCCATATACCCTTTTACCACGTTGACACTTATGCTCGTAGTAGTAGTAGTAGTAGTTTGTTCCTGATGACTGGAGATGATGGACCATTCCATCTCCTTGCCTACGGCGTTCCGCACTCGCGTACGGTTTTTTTTTTTAATTAGAGTCAAGCTTTTCAATGTCATTATTAATTAATAGAGTCTTTGCAATTTTTTTTTCTTAAAGTAAAGTCGAGTCATTGAGTTTTTCCTTTAAATGTAGAGTCAATTTTTCATTTTAAAGTATTGTCTTGTTCTCCCCCTTGCATTTGATTTTTTTTTCTTTTATTTAAAGTCAAGTCGCCCACCCTTTAAATTAAAGTCGAGTCGCCCACCCTTTAAATTAAAGTCGAGTCGCCCACCCTTTAAATTAAAGTTGAGTCGCCCACCCTTTAAATTAAAGTCGAGTCGCCCCCCCCCCCTTTTAAATTTTATATTAAAGTCGAGTCATTGCATTTTAAAGTTTTAAAGTAAATAAAGTAGAGTCATTTATTAGATTTTTAGTTAGAAAACTAGAGTCACGCTCGTTAATTATTGTGTGGACGTCCGTGGCCTGCAGCAGCATTGGCACTCAGGAGTGCATATGGATTACCCAAGCATGTTGATTTTTAATTCAGAATAATCAGATATTTTTTTGCCTCTTTTATTTTCATAACTGCATAATGTGTATGTATATATACGAGATATATACATACTTCATACTACATGTCAACACAGTACTACCGCGGGTCGCCCAATGGTCCATATGCGGTAAATAATGTAAAATTTCCTAATTTTACATTATCCTCATCATCATCATCATTATCATCATCATCATCATCATCATTATCCTTTTGTAATCAGACTTTCATTATTCTGATTATTCCGCTTATTCTGATTATTTTGCTTATTCTAATTATTCTGATTATTCTGATTAAAAATCGACAAGACTTGATGATTGACAACGAGAAAGGATAATATGCCTGCATTCAGGAATGCAGATGAATATATTATAGTAAGGATACACATTTCTCATTCAGAATGATCAAAAGTAAAAAAATGAACGAAAGCACTGATGAAGATACTTAATGAACAAATATTTAAATATTTCTCAATATACTTTTCAACTATTATTTTATTCCATTTATAATAATTTAATTATATTTAAACAGTGCAATTAAATCGAAAGAGATTTAGAATCATTCTGATAAGAAATGCGTAAGTCTTGCTAGATGAATAAAACGAAATGAATGGCAGCCAGCACTCAGAGTGCATATTACAATATGTCAAGGGTATCCATTTTTATTCCAAAATGTATCAACAAATGAATATGAAATGAGAGAATTAATGTGTATATATATGAGAGAGAGGAAGAGAGGAAGAGAAAGAGGAAGTATTTTTATTTTATATATATATGAAAGTTTCATAAGAAATATTTAGAAGATATAAATGATATTAACAAATGTTTATACATATGTGAGAGAAATATGATTATTTTTGGAATAAAAAATGGATAAGTCTTGGTATATTAACGAAACGATTGAAATGGCTTGCCTGCACTCAGGAGTGCATATGATAGGTTCACAGTAAGTACATACCTGCATTAAAAATGCAGATGAATATATTATAGTAAGGATACACATTTCTCATTCAGAATGATCAAAAGTAAATAAATGAACGAAAGCACTGATGAAGATACTTAATGAACAAATATTTAAATATTTCTCAATATACTTTTCAACTATTATTTTATTCCATTTATAATAATTTAATTATATTTAAACAGTGCAATTAAATCGAAAGAGATTTAGAATCATTCTGATAAGAAATGCGTAAGTCTTGCTAGATGAATAAAACGAAATGAATGGCAGCCAGCACTCAGGAGTGCATATTACAATATGTCAAGGGTATCCATTTTTATTCCAAAATCTATCAACAAATGAATATGAAATGAGAGGATTAATGTGTATATATATGAGAGAGAGGAAGAGAGGAAGAGAAATAGGAAGTATTTTTATTTTATATATATATGAAAGTTTCATAAGAAATATTTACAAGATATAAATGATATTAACAAACGTTTATACATATGTGAGAGAAATGTGATTATTTTTGGAATAAAAAATGGATAAGTCTTGGTATATTAACGAAACGATTGAAATGGCTTGCCTGCACTCAGGAGTGCATATGATAGGTTCACAGTAAGTACATACCTGCATTAAAAATGCAGATGAATATATTATAGTAAGGATACACATTTCTCATTCAGAATGATCAAAAGTAAATAAATGAACGAAAGCACTGATGAAGATACTTAATGAACAAATATTTAAATATTTCGCAGTATACTTTTTAAGAAACTAAAGTTATCTAATAATGAATAGGAATACTATTCTTTTATTCCATATATAATAATTTAATTATATTTAAACAGTGCAATTAAATCGAAAGAGATTTAGAATCATTCTGATAAGAAATGTGTAAGTCTTGCTAGATGAATAAAACGAAATGAATGGCAGCCAGCACTCAGGAGTGCATATTAAAATATGTCAAGGGTATCCATTTTCATTCCAAAATGTATCAACAAATGAATATGAAATGAGAGGATTAATGTGTATATATATGAGAGAGAGGAAGAGAGGAAGAGAAAGAGGAAGTATTTTTATTTTATATATATATGAAAGTTTCATAAGAAATATTTACAAGATATAAATGATATTAACAAACGTTTATACATATGTGAGAGAAATGTGATTATTTTTGGAATAAAAAATGGATAAGTCTTGGTATATTAACGAAACGATTGAAATGGCTTGCCTGCACTCAGGAGTGCATATGATAGGTTCACAGTAAGTACATGCCTGCATTCAGGAATGCAGATGAACATATTACAGTAAGGATATACATTTCTCGTTCAGAAAGATACAAAAATACATAATAGAAAATGCACTCCTATATATTGAATGAAATGTAATAAATGAAATTATATAATTAATAAATATTTAAATTTTCTACTCTCATAATTTTTCTTTCAAAGAAACGTAATTAATCTAATAAATAAATCAAGAATATTACATACTCTTCCTAATACAATGCATATATTTATATTTAAGTAGAGTGCAAAAGAATGAAAAGAAAATTTTATATCTTTTTGATTAGAAATGTATAAATCTTACTGTGCGAACGATATGAGATATTGAAATGAACAGCCTTGCACTCAGGAGTGCATAATATATGTCAAGAGTATACATTTTTATTCCACATTATTTAAACGTGATTATCAAATGAAAGACTTCGTAGATACATAAAAATGTATATTTTGATTATATAATATATCAAATAAATATAATTATTTTGTGGAATAAAAATGCATAAGTCTTGGTATATAAATGAAACGAACGAAAAGGCTGGCCCACTCAGGAGTGGGTGATGAAAAGTGTTTAGAATAGGGACAGGCCTGCATTCAGGAATGCACCTGGGATACTCAAGCGTGTAGATTTTTATTTCAGAATAATATTAAATTTTTTTCTATGATTACTACTATGTAATAATTCTATAAAATCGATAACCACGAGTTGTAAAACAACTCCATATATCGTAACCATCATCATCTTATTATACAGATTCTAATTATTCTGATTAAAAATCTACAAGACTTGATGTAATTATAGGGAAGTCAGGATCTGCGTTAAAACAAGCAGTGGCGACGAAAAATAAATTCATAAGCATTAATATGCAAGAACATATTAAATCTTTTTTTTTTCAAATATGAGTAATACTTTTCTATTTCATATACATACACAAAATACATGGTTCTAAAATTGTGAAATTGTATTAATATATTTTTTATAATTTAATAGATAAAAAGTGTCTTGCATGTAAACGATGTAATGAGCACACTAGACGCTTGATGTAACTGTCTTTAAATTTTCTATCTATTAAAATTTTATTAATTTTATTAATTTTAAATTTCTAATCTATTAAAATTTTATAATTTAATAGATAAAAAGTGTCTTGCATGTAAACGATGTAATGAGCACATGAGACACTTGATGTAACTGCATATTCCGCGTTAGTATAAACGTAATAATATAAGATATATGTGTTTTATCGATTAAATATAGATTTGATCTCGATATGGATATGTTTATGGCAGTATACAAAATTGCGTATGCATTTTGTAATACGAAACAAGGTGCAGTAAATGTTTGCTATTTTTCTTTTCTTTTTTTTTTTTTTTTTTTTTTTTAACGCGGTTTAAGTCTTAAATATTGTGAAATATTCAAAATTCTTTTTCTTTTTTTCATAACGTATCTTGAATAATTTATAACATGTATCTGTAATTATCTCAATTAGTTGACGATTGATTATGCAATTCTTTCTTTATATATATATTATATTTTTATTTGAATGTAGAACATTTTTTTCTAATGCATCGAAAATTCTACATATTCAATGCTAATTTTTCTTTCCTTTTATTTCAGCATTACAATCTATGGCTAAATATATGCATATAAAATTTTTAATTTGTTAAATTATCAAAATTATGAAAATGTTTAGCCATGGATTGTAGATATAATTTTGTCTTTCCACACATGCGTTTTTATATAATTTTCTGTTACAGAAAGGCATCCTTTTAACGTTCCGAAGTTAAATATTGGAAAATATCCCTTTACATATCAGTGGGTATTAACAAAAGGGTTGGAAGTAATATTTCAAGATTCGTCATACTATCATAGTATATAACATTTAAATATATTGATGTAATAGATTTGTGTTTCAGGTTTTTCAAATGCTATTTATCATAGACTTGAATGAAGAATTGGATTTACAAAGAATAAAAGAACAATTGAGGATGAATCGTTTGCAATTATTTATTTTTATTCATTTGAAATATTTAAACAAAATTTTTAATCGATCTAAACAGAATTGATTTCTGTTTCAGGAAATATCTAAATTGGCAAGATCTGATTCAAGACTTCGTTGGTTGTTCTTTTCGTTCGTGAGAGTGTGTGCGTGTGTATGTGTTTGTGTGTGTGCATAAGGTATAAAATAACTCATATTTTAATATATTTTTTGTTTCCAGAAAGTAATAAAATTATATAAATTTTTTATCTCCATAGGTTGTTCGTTCATTATATAAAATTTACTAATTGTTTCGATTGTTTCTTGTTTAATTATAAAATGTTTCTGATGCTTTATATTCATAGGTGTTTGTGGACAGCAGAATGCTAATTTTTTAATATGCAATTTATACATTATTTCCATTGATTCTTGTTTAATAATCATGAAATGGTTTAGATGTTCTATGTTCACAGGTGATTACTGATTTTTTATATGAAATTCGCATATTATTTCCATTGCTTCTTGATTAATTATGAAATAGTTTAGATGTTTTATGTTTACAGGTGACTGCTGATTTGAAATATGAAATTCGCATATTATTTCCATTGTTTCTTGATTAATTATGAAATAGTTTAGATGTTTTATGTTCACAGATGACTGCTGATTGGGAATATGAAATTCGCATATTATTTCGATTGCTTCTTTATTAATTATGGAATAGTTTAGATGTTTTATGTTCACAGGTGACTGCTGATTTATTATAAAAAATTCGCATATTATTTCGGTTGCTTCTTATTTAATTACGAAATGGTTTATATGTTTTATGATCACAGGTAGCCACATCATATGAAGATATAATTCATCATATGAAGATACAAAGATAGAATTCATCATATGCATAATTTTATGTATAAAGTGTACTATAGGCGTATTATATGTATGTATGTGTGTGTATATATATATATATATATATATATATATATATATGTATATATATTATAGGCATATTATATATATATTATAGACGTGTTATATATAAGGTGTGTGTTATATATAAGTGATTATATGCGTATGTTAAGCGTTCCGTTGTATTTTTAATTTAATGTAAATTATGCGCGGTGTGTCCACGTTAGTTTAAAGGGAATAGAATTCCATATGAAGGGCTCTATTCTTTACCGGGTATGTAGGTCGATATCAAACGGATTCATAAATTTTCGTCTAATCGCGATTGATTAGAAAAAAATTTGTGATTCGTTTCGCGATTGTTTCTTTCTTTCTTTTTCCAAATTATAATAATTATTAGTGAATATGTTATAATAATGATATTATATATAAATGATTTCATATAATTCCAAAATAATTTATATTACAGTAGAGTCTTTAGCCCGTGGGTCTCCATATGCAGCAACCTCCATGTGGTGAGACCTGGTAATCGATATTATTTGCGATATATGATAATTGTAAATAACGCAAGTACTGTCGAGCTAATGGCTGCATTTATGTCCAATCAAAATTTATTATTTTCTATTTTTCCATATTGTTCATTTCTCATGTCTCAAAAATTATTTTATTATTTAATATATTCATTATTTGAATATATTAAATAATAATATAAATATAATAAAAATAAAACTTGGTAATTGAATAATTATTTAAACAATCATAATCATACACGAGTATAATATAATAATATTTAAACAATAGTACATTCGTTTAAACATTAAAAGTATTGGAACTCGCGAAAAACTTAAAATAATTTCGGTTTAAATATTTTGATACCATAAAATTTTTTCGGGGGAGTAATCGGCTTTGCACATCCAAAACATAAACGTTTCTTTTCTTAACTTTGACAATAACCGAGTCAGTTTCACTTTGTACTCCGACCACTAAACATCGAGCCTCTCTAAATCTCAACGCGAGAACTTAAAAATTAGTAGCTTTCGATAATTTATTAATTATTTAAACAATCACTATTGTACACGGGTATAATATAATAATATTTAAACAATAGTACATTCGTTTAAACATTAAAAGTATTGGAACTCGCGAAAAACTTAAAATAATTTCGGTTTAAATATTTTGATACCATAAAATTTTTTCGGGGGAGTAATCGGCTTTGCACATCAAAAACATAAACGTTTCTTTTCTTGACTTTGACAATAACCGAGTCAGTTTAACTTTGCACTTCGACGAGTAAGCATCGAGTCTCTCTAAATTTGAACGCGAGAACTTAAAAATTAACACGTTCGGTAATTTATTAATTATTTAAACAATCATTATCATACACGGGTATAATATAATAATATTTAAACAATAGTACATTCGTTTAAACATTAAAAATACGGGAACGCGCGTGAAACTTAAAATAATATCGTTTAAATATTTCGATACTATAAAATTTTTTCGGGGGAGTAATCGGCTTTGCACATCCAAAACATAAACGTTTCTTTTCTTAACTTTGACAATAACCGAGTCAGTTTCACTTTGTACTCCGACCACTAAACATCGAGCCTCTCTAAATCTCAACGCGAGAACTTAAAAATTAGTAGCTTTCGATAATTTATTAATTATTTAAACAATCACTATTGTACACGGGTATAATATAATAATATTTAAACAATAGTACATTCGTTTAAACATTAAAAGTATTGGAACTCGCGAAAAACTTAAAATAATTTCGGTTTAAATATTTTGATACCATAAAATTTTTTCGGGGGAGTAATCGGCTTTGCACATCAAAAACATAAACGTTTCTTTTCTTGACTTTGACAATAACCGAGTCAGTTTAACTTTGCACTTCGACGAGTAAGCATCGAGTCTCTCTAAATTTGAACGCGAGAACTTAAAAATTAACACGTTCGGTAATTTATTAATTATTTAAACAATCATTATCATACACGGGTATAATATAATAATATTTAAACAATAGTACATTCGTTTAAACATTAAAAATACGGGAACGCGCGTGAAACTTAAAATAATATCGTTTAAATATTTCGATACTATAAAATTTTTTCGGGGGAGTAATCGGCTTTGCACATCCAAAACATAAACGTTTCTTTTCTTAACTTTGACAATAACCGAGTCAGTTTCACTTTGTACTCCGACCACTAAACATCGAGCCTCTCTAAATCTCAACGCGAGAACTTAAAAATTAGTAGCTTTCGATAATTTATTAATTATTTAAACAATCACTATTGTACACGGGTATAATATAATAATATTTAAACAATAGTACATTCGTTTAAACATTAAAAAGACGGTAACTCGCGAGAAACTTAAAATAAATTCGGTTAAATATTCCAAAACTTAAAAATTTTATTTCTTTGTAGTTGGCTTTGTATTATCTAAACATAAATATAAAAAGAAACGGCTACTGGATCAGTCTTCCATTGGATTCGGACGAGCGATCATCGGAGTTCTCTCAGGATGTCTTTCTTGCACGCATCAACGAAGAGTTAAAGTAAGTAAATTTCTATATCATAGATATCTCGAATAATTTATAAAATTTCTCATTACAACAATGATACCAATTAGATCGTTTATATTTTTCTGTTACAGGACTTCATTGCAATTCGCGCGCGCAGCAATGAATCAATCGAGCCTTTGTATCGGTAAAATAAAAATATCGCCAATTAGAAGCAGTGTTTTGTACGTTCGCGTTTCGCGATTTAAAAGACAATTGTTTTTGCATCGACTGCGCGCAATGCAGTCGTTAGAGTCAGTGTTTGTTCGCAAAGTTTATTACTTTTTTAACGGTCGCACAGGCCTTATATATAAATAAGAAAATAGAGTTTCGCGAAGTAGCGTCAGTGATCGTCCGTTTAAAGAATAACTGTCGCGTAATAGAGTCAGTGCATCATCGAAGAGGATTGTCTCGACCAACTTCGATGTCGACCTACCTCATCTTCAACCAGCTACGAATCGTCCACCCTCAATTTCTACCTAAATCGCGGACGAGTGTTTTGGAGCCATCGCAGAACTTCATAAGTAGTGAGTGAATTTTTAAAGTCCCTCCGATCGCTCAATCATGCCGAGGACGAATGGTCCGAATCGGCACGAGCGATACGGTTGTAATTAATTAATAGTGAAAGAGCATTTTGAGTAACCACGAATAAATCTCTTCGGAGATATATTCGTGAATGTTTTATTTTTATTTTTTGGTTCGATTCATCGTCGATTTTTAAGCGAGAATATTTTTTTTGGACTTTGACAATAACCGAGTCAGTTTAACTTTGCGCTTCGACGAGTAAGCATCTCGACTCTCTAAATCTAAACGCGAGTACTTAAAAATTAACGCTTTCGGTAATTTAATAATTATTTAAACAATTATTAATGTACACGGGTACAGTTAATTAATAATTAAACAATAGTACATTCGTTTAAACATTATAAAGGCGGAAACGCGCGTGAGACTTAGAATTGTTTCAATATAAAATTTGCGATACTTAAAAATTTTCAATGCGGGATAGTTGGCCTTGTGTGACATAAACATAAACGATCCTTTTCTTAAATTTAACAATACATACTTTGACAATACATTTAAACGCGCGGTAGTTGGCCTTAAGTGATATAAACATACACAATCCTTTACTTAACTTTGACAATAACTGGGTCAGTCTTCTCTCGTACTCCGTCGCGTGCACGTCGAAACACTTTAAATCTAAACGCGAGAACTTAAAAATTAGTAGCTTTCGATAATTTATTAATTATTTAAACAATCACTATTGTACACCGGTATATTATAATAATATTTAAACAATAGTACATTCGTTTAAACATTAAAAATACTGGAACTCGCGAAAAACTTAAAATAATTTCGGTTTAAATATTTTGATACCATAAAATTTTTTCGGGGGAGTAATCGGCTTTGCACATCCAAAACATAAACGTTTCTTTTCTTAACTTTGACAATAACCGAGTCAGTTTCACTTTGTACTCCGACCACTAAACATCGAGCCTCTCTAAATCTCAACGCGAGAACTTAAAAATTAGTAGCTTTCGATAATTTATTAATTATTTAAACAATCACTATTGTACACGGGTATAATATAATAATATTTAAACAATAGTACATTCGTTTAAACATTAAAAATACTGGAACTCGCGAAAAACTTAAAATAATTTCGGTTTAAATATTTTGATACCATAAAATTTTTTCGGGGGAGTAATCGGCTTTGCACATCCAAAACATAAACGTTTCTTTTCTTAACTTTGACAATAACCGAGTCAGTTTCACTTTGTACTCCGACCACTAAACATCGAGCCTCTCTAAATCTCAACGCGAGAACTTAAAAATTAGTAGCTTTCGATAATTTATTAATTATTTAAACAATCACTATTGCACACGGGTATAATATAATAATATTTAAACAATAGTACATTCGTTTAAACATTAAAAATACTGGAACTCGCGAAAAACTTAAAATAATTTCGGTTTAAATATTTTGATACTAAAAAATTTTAGTGTTTGGGTAATGGCCTTGCGTGATATTAACATAAACGGTTCTTTTCTTGACTTTGACAATTTACGAACTATAAGAAGTCAACTACGTGGGACAGCAGAAATAATATTGGAAACGCAATCATCCCGTACGGACACGTAAGTCTTTATATTTTATAAACTTCATACGTAGCATTTGTTGCATTTAATAACAAGATCTTATTTACAGGTTATATACACGGTTACATACATATACGTATTTATTTATAAATTTAATAAATTTTATTCTATATTAATAATAACTCTTGGATTTTGATAAATTTATAAATGGATCTCCATACGCAGCTACCTCCATGTGGTGAGATCCGGTAGTCGGTATTGCGAACGTTTATGTTTTTTACATAATACAACGTACGCACTACCGGGCCAAAGGCTGACGTTCGGTGCATTAGAAAATATTTTTGATAAAATATTAATTCGTTAAAAATTTTTGCAATATATTTTACATTGAATTTAAAGAATATTAAGTAGCACCGAGAATAATACAAATTTCATTAGAGTTAAATTAAAATAGAATAAAATTTCAAGATACGTTTGATCGCTTAATTAAATATTAGAAATGTTATAATTTTAATTTTTACAGCACCTTGTCTAGTTTTACTTCGATGCTATATCTATTTTGATTTATAGGTATCCACGCAATTACTATATTTCTGTGAACATATCCATATCGCGATCATATCCATTTTTAAACGATAGATACAACGCGATTTTTTGATCGTTTGCTTTTACATATTCATTTATTCCAATATAGCTTACAAATTTTGCAGTTACATTTTTGAATGCTATCCTTTTATTATTATGGCATGCAAAAGATGTAATACAATTTTATAATTTTAGATCATGTAGTTTGAATAATATGATATACGATATTTAATATTTTTTAATCGATATAGATAATATTTGATATAACAGAAATTGTAAAAGCGAAAGCCACAGCTTGTTTTAACAATTTTTTCTTCGACAGGTCTTCAGTTGTTGATCGCGCGCAATGCGATCTTAGAGTCAGTGCTTGTGCGAAATGTAATTTTATTTATTTTGCAACCGAACGAGTTGCTTTAACAATCATATAAAATAAATTAAAATCGCGAATTAGAGTCAGTGTTGTTCGCCGATAAGAATTTCTCGGTCGCGTTAATAAAACAAAGAACAAGAATTAATGTCATATTCTTGTTAAAACCATTTGTTCGGCCCGCGTTTTTAGAATCATTAACACACTTTCGGCCAAATACGGTGGAAGAGGATTGCGTTCGCGATAAAATATTGTAATGGTCGAAAGTGTGAATTTAAAACATTCATCCTCTGCATCTTTAACGACGAATGTAATGCTTCGTCTGGATACCATTACGCGTAAGTATAATTTCTTTATTCTAATCGTTACTTCTCATTCATTATTGAAATTAAATATTTTTTTCATCATTATCATTCATCGAAGATATACTTTCGATATGGAACATATAATTAATCTTTTTCTGTACGACTTTAATTACAGAACGTACACAATTTCAACCAACTTCACGACGTCGTTCGACCTACGTCGAGGGGGACGAGTGTTTTGGAGCCATCGCAGAACTTCTTAAGTAGTAAGTGAAAAATTTTAAGTTCCTCCGGTGCCCATCATGCCGAGGATGAAAGGTCCATATCGGCACGGGTTACTGGTTGTATTCGTAGATGTCTTACGTTCGAAATGAGCATAAGTGTCCGTGATTAAAATCTTATGATTTTATTCACGAGTGGTTCCCTATATGTGTAGTTAACTCTTTTATGGCCAATTTTTTATTTGTATATATGTATATGTATATTTATGTCAGGCTAGGGTCTTCTTGTCTCAAAATCGTTTAATTAACGGTGCTGTTAATTAGCACTTTTTTTTACCCGTCTTTGCTCGCGATATTAGTAATGAAATCGGGTATTAGTTTACCCGATTTCGTACAAATAAAAGCATTATAACGTGGTTTACGTTAAATGCATTGCTTCGTACTTAGTATATTTAATCGCGATTTGCTTCGATATTTTGATATATCGATATAACAATAAATGAGCAAGAAGACAAACCCATTCCGCGACGGATAGATTCTGTCAGTTAAATGGCGGATCATAATCCCGTTCTTTCACTAGAACAGCCATTTAATGAAAGGAATCGTCCGAGGTTATTTTTTAATATAAATTAAATTTTTCAATAAAGTAAATTTTTTAATAAAGTAAATTTTTCAATAAAGTAAATTTTTCAATAAATAATTTTCTCGTAGAGTCATAGCCCGCTTAGGCCTAGTTTATAAGTTAATCATTTTTTTAGATCAGGATTTTCAGCTCTAATTATACTAATACCCGTTTCTCCCCCCCGTGCTTCTGCGTTCTCATCCATGCGTTTGCCCAGGTGTTACTCGTATGGGTGAGAAACGTTAGCGTGGGTTAGTTATATAAAAATTTTAGATTTCCTTTTGGCGGCTGTCATTGTGCTAGTGATTGCAACGATGTACCTTGCACCTGTATGTGCGTCTTAGGTGGTGCATTGTACATCGTTTCGCGATAACATTTTTAATTAATAACAAATACATTTAAATACCTTATTATATTAAATATCGTTTTGCATAGAGTTACCACATTTTTCTGTGGAAAATTATAAATACTCGTACGTATTACTAGTATCCATGTGTATACTAGTATGTACTAGTATTTTTGCTTTAGTCATATATGCAATAATCATTAGCCTTGACAGCCGATTACAGCAATGGGTACGTACTCCTAATATATTAGAAAAATACGCGGTTGAACTGGGGTGACGGAGGTGCCCCGGGGCATGCTCTCTAGTGTAGGCCTTTGCACCCCGGTGGTATGTGAGAGAACCGTGGAGTGTGTGTGTTGGTGTGAATGCTTTGCACTTTTTAAATATAGGTGATAGGCAGGCAGGTAGCATACTTTTTCTGAGTGAATGTGAAAACTAATATAAGTAGGTAGCGACCGGAAGACGTTGGATCCGATTCTCACTCAGGAGTGGGAAGTCCCGTCTCCGGGGATTCGCGAAGTTTCAGCAAATTTTTATGATCCTTCAGTTCATCTGAATGATCTTTTATTCTTTTCTTTTTTTTTTTTTTTTTAAAGATATTTTGCTGAAGCTTCGCGCGATGCATCAGTATAAAACAGTTCGAAAAAACTTTGTACCCATTGAGAACATTAGACCGCATCCCATATCTTTTGAACTTGGCAAAGTATTTCGAACTTGTTCTATACTTAGTTATAAATTAACGCTTGCATTTCGCGATTCTTTAAATATTTACGAATCTATATATATAATATAATATAATATATGTATATATATATATATATATTCTTTATCTTAACTATTTACCGAAACATTTCTCATATTTTAAATGCAAGCAGTTAATCTTAGTTTGTAATAGGTTCATCGAATTAGAATGAATATTATGTCTGCTGGAGCATTCGATTAAATGTGCCTGTGTAAATGTGCACGGTCGGTGGATTCTTTGAGTCCATTGATTGTCCGCAGGCTAGGATAGCTTAACGGTATACCAGTCAAATATTAAAAAAATAAATAAAGATCATTAGAAAATCGAGACGCACCCAGGTAGAATAGGAAACGCAGTTAAGGATACGCGTTGGGATTCGTCAGTGCCGTTTGGGGTGATGCATTCGCGAATTTTGCCATGCCTCAGTGGTTTAACTATTTAGAAGGAATCGATACGTTACGTCGCAAGCACTTACCGCTCGTTAGGTTAAGCTAAATAAAGAACAAAAAAAAACAACCAACGAACCTGTATCGTTTACTTCCCAACTCTTTTCAGCTCGCGTCTATAGCGTCTCGTTAAAAAATGCGCGCGTTAACACGAGCGGTTTGAGCCTTGTTGCGTAATGTGAGATATCAGATCGGGATAGGTCGGGATAGGTCGGGATAGGTCGGTTTTAAATTAGGGACGATTTCATTCTTATAGTATAAACCACTGAGGCATGTCAATTTTTGTGGGTGCGTTGCTTCGAACGGTAGGGCGTTTTTTGACGCGTAAACTTTTCATGCGTCGCACGCAGGGAATGCTCCAATGCAGTGGTTAGGGCACGAAGCAAGAAGTGGCCATGTGCCGAAGAGGCCCCCACAAACTGTGGCTCAAGAGGGCAACTATCGACTACGAGCCATTTTTCGAAGGTGGTCGGCTTATCCGAACCCTTCGTTAATGGCTCGTGGTCTTATCAAAATCCCATTTACCCCTTTTACCACGATGACACTTATGCTCGTAGTAGTAGTAGTAGTAGTTTGTTCCTGATGACTGGAGATGATGGACCATTCCATCTCCTTGCCTACGGCGTTCCGCACTCGCGTACGGTTTTTTTTTTTAATTAGAGTCAAGCTTTTTCAATGTCATTATTTAATTAATAGAGTCTTTGCAATTTTTCTTAAAGTAAAATCGAGTCATTGAGTTTATCATTTTAAAAACTAGAGTCAATTTTTCAATTTAAAGTGTAGTTTTGTTGTACCCCTTGCATTTGATTTTTTTTTCTTTTATTTAAAGTCGAGTCGCCCACCCTTTAAATTAAAGTCGAGTCGCCCACCCTTTTTATATTAAAGTCGAGTCGCCCACCCTTTAAATTAAAGTCGAGTCGCCCACCCTTTATATTAAAGTCGAGTCGCCCACCCTTTTGAAATTTTATATTAAAGTCGAGTCATTGCATTTTTAAAGTTTTACAGTTAATAAAGTAGAGTCATTTGTTAGATTTTTAGTTAGAAAACTAGAGTCACGCTCGTTAATTATTGTGTGGACGTCCGTGGGCCTGCAGCAGCATTGGCACTCAGGAGGAGTGCATATGGATTACCCAAGCATGTTGATTTTTAATTCAGAATAATCAGATACTTTTTCTTTTCCCTTTTTATTTTCATAAATGCATAATGTGTATGTATATATACGAGATATATACATACTTCATACTACATGTCAACACAGTACTACCGCGGGTCGCCCAATGGCCCATATGCGGTAAATAATGTAAAATTTCCTGATTTTACATTATCCTCATCATCATTATCATTATCATCATCACCATCATCATCATCATCATCCTTTTGTAATCAGACTTTCATTATTCTGATTATTCCTCTTATTCTAATTATTTTGCTTATTCTAATTATTCTGATTATTCTGATTAAAAATCTACAAGACTTGATGATTGACGACGAGAAAGGATAATATACCTGCATTCAGGAATGCAGATGAATATATCATAGTAAGGATACATATTTCTCATTCAGAATGATCAAAAGTAAATAAATGAACGAAAGCACTGATGAAGATACTTAATGAACAAATATTTAAATATTTCGCAATATACTTTTCAACTATTAGTTTACTCCATATGTAATAACTTAATTATATTTAAACAGTGCAATTAAATCGAAAGACATTTAGAATCATTCTGATAAGAAATGTGTAAGTCTTGCTAGATGAATAAAACGAAATGAATGGCAGCCAGCACTCAGGAGTGCATATTAAAATATGTCAAGGGTATCCATTTTTATTCCAAAATGTATCAACAAATGAATATGAAATGAGAGAATTATTAAGTATATATATGAGAGAGAGAGAGAGAGAGAGAGAGAGAGAGAGAGAGAGAGAGAGAGAGAGAGGGAGAGAGGAAGCGAAAGAGGAAGTATTTTTATTTTTGGAATAAAAAATGGATAAGTCTTGGTATATAAACGAAACGATTGAAATGGCTTGCCTGCACTCAGGAGTGCATATGATAGGTTCACAGTAAGTACATGCCTGCATTCAGGAATGCAGATGAACATATTACAGTAAGGATATACATTTCTCTTTCAGAAAGATACAAAAATACATAATAGAAAATGCACTCCTATATATTGAATGAAATGTAATAAATGAAATTATATAATTAATAAATATTTAAATTTTCTACTCTCATAATTTTTCTTTCAAAGAAACGTAATTAATCTAATAAATAAATCAAGAATAATTCATACTCTTTTCCTAATACAATACGTATGTTTATATTTAAGTAGAGTGCAAATGAATGAAAAGAAAATTTTGTATCTTTCTGATTAGAAATGTATAAATCTTACTTTGCGAGCGATATGAGATATTGAAATGAACAGCCTTGCACTCAGGAGTGCATGATATATGTCAAGGGTATACATTTTTATTCCACATTATTTAAACGTGATTATCAAATGAAAGATTTTGTAGATACATAAAAATGTATATTTTGATTATATAATATATCAAATAAATATAATTATTTTGTGGAATAAAAATGCATAAGTCTTGGTATATAAATGAAACGAACGAAAAGGCTGGCCCACTCAGGAGTGGGTGATGAAAAGTGTTTAGAATAGGGACAGGCCTGCATTCAGGAATGCACCTGGGATACTCAAGCGTGTAGATTTTTATTTCAGAATAATATTAAATTTTTTTTTTTCTATGGTAACCAAGAGTTGTAAAACAACTCAAATATCGTAACCATCATTATTTTATTATACAGATTCTAATTATTCTGATTAAAAATCTATAAGACTTGATGTAATTATAGGGAAGTCAGGATCTGCGTTAAAACAAGCAGTGGCGACGAAAAATAAATTCATAAGCATTAATATGCAAGAATATATTAAATCATTTTTTTTTCAAATATGAGTAATATTTTTCTATTTCATATACATATACAAAATACATGGTTCTAAAATTGTGAAATCGTATTAATATATTTTTTATGATTTAATAGATAAAAAGTGTCTTGCATGTAAACGATGTAACGTGTACATGAGACACTTGATGTAACTGCATATTTCGCGTTAGTATAAACGTAATAATATAAGATATATGTATTTTATCGATTAAATATAGATTTGATCTCGATATGGATATGTTTATGGCAGTATACAAAATTGCGTATGCATTTTGTAATACGAAACAAGGTGCAGTATATGTTTGCTATTTTTCTTGTTTCTTTTTTTTTTTAACGCGGTTTAATTCTTAAATATTGTGAGATATTCACAATTCTTTTTCTTTTTTTTATAACGTATCTTGAATAATTTATAACATGTATCTGTAATTGTCTTAATTAGTTGCATATATATATTATAATTTTGTTTGAATGTAGAACATTTTTTTCTAATGCATCGAAAATTCTACATATTCAATGCTAATTTTTCTTTCCTTTTATTTCAGCATTACAATCTATGGCTAAAGATATGCATATAAAATTTTTAATTTATTAAATTATCAAAATTATGAAAATGTTTAGCCATGGATTGTAGATATAATTTTGTCTTTACACACATGCGTTTTTAAATAGTTTTCTGTTACAGAAAGGCATCCTTTTAACCTTTCCGAGATGGAAGTAATATTTCAAGATTCGTCATACTGGCATAGTATATGACATTAAATTATATCGTTAAATATTATGAATACCTTATATAAAATAGATTTGTGTTTCAGGTTTTTCAAAAGCTAATTATCATGGACTCGAATGAAGAATTGGACTTATAGAAAATAAAAAAACAATTTGAGGATGAATCGTTTGCAATTGTTTATTTTCATTCATTTGAAATATTTAACAAAATTTTTAATCGATCCAGACAGAGTTGATTTCTGTTTTAGGAAATATCATCTAATTCGGCAAGATCTGATTCAAGATTTCGTTGGTTGTTCTTTTCATTCTTGAGAGTGTGTGCATGTGTATGTGTATCTGTGTGTGCATAGGTTGTTCGTTCATTATATAAAATTTATTAATTGTTTCGATTGCTTCTTGTTTAATAATCGTGAAATGGTTTAGATGTTTCATACATTATTTCGATTTCTTCTTGTTTAATAATCATGAAATGGTTTAGATGTTTTATGTTCACAGGTAGCCACATCATATGAAGATATAATACATCATACGAAGTATATAATTATATGTTAAAAATTAGATTATAAGATAATATATATAATGCGACCAAACATATTATTTTTGTCGTTTGATGGATAATAAGATGGTATCTATATAATATTAGATATTCTTATTATGAAATAATATTAAATGTAATGCATAATTTTATATATAAGTTGTATTATAGGCGCATTATATATATTATAGGCGCATTATATATATTATAGGCGTATTATATATATATTATAAGCGTGTTATATATAAGGTGTATTATAAGAGTGTTATATATAAGGTGTGTTATATGAGTGTTATATATAAGGTGTAACATAAGCGTATTATATATATTATAGGCATAATATATATATATTATAGGCGTATTATATATATATTATAGGCTTATTATATATAATGTGTATTATATATGTATTACATGCGTATGTTAAGCGTATCGTTGTATTTTTAATTTAATGTACATTATGCGCGGTGTGTCCACGTTAGTTTAAAGGGAATAGAATTCCATATGAAGGGCTCTATTCTTTACCGGGTATGTAGGTCGATAACAAACGAATTCATAAATTTTCGTCTAATCGCGATTGATTAGAAAAAAATTTGTGATTCGTTTCGCGATTGTTTCTTTCTTTCTTTTTCCAAATTATAATAATTATTAGTGAATATGTTATAATAATGATATTATATATAAATGATTTCATATAATTCCAAAATAATTTATATTACAGTAGAGTCTTTAGCCCGTGGGTCTCCATATGCAGCAACCTCCATGTGGTGAGACCTGGTAATCGATATTACTTGCGATATATGATAATTGTAAATAACGCAAGTACTGTCGAGCTAATGGCTGCATTTACATTGAATCAAAATTGATTATTTTCTATTTTTCCATATTGTTCATTTCTCGTGTCTCAAAAATGATATTAAATTATTTTAAATTTAGCAACGTCGTAACGATTATATACATGTACTATCGTATATACTACCGATTAACAGATATGTTATTGATTTATAATTGAAACGCACAGAAAACTTTACTGTCCATTCATATTTATAAGGAATTTACTTTTATCAATTGTTATTTATAAATCTCGGGTGGGACCCATAGGAGGGGCCTATGGGTGTGGGCCTTTTGGCGGGTTGCTCTCTGAGCATCGTGTAAAGCTCTATGGTGGGTCACTTTGCTATTGATTTATAATTAAAACGCACAGAATACTTTACTGTCCTTCTTATTTATATGAATTTACTTTTATTAATTATTATTTATAAGTTTCGGGTGGGACCCATAGGAAGGGCCTATGGGTGCGGGCTTCTGTGCGGGTCTCTGTCTTTCTTTTCTTTTATTTTCTTTCTTTTCTGTTTTCTGTTCTTTCTCTTTTTCTTTTTAGGTATCGTCGAGGGATCATCGAGGGACGTCGAGGGATCGTCGAGGGACGTCGTGGGACGACGAGGGATCATCGAGGGACGTCGAGGGAATTTTTGGGGGTTTTTAAGGGTTTTCGAGGGGGTGGTTGGGGTGTTGTTTGGGGGGTTTTCGAAGGATCATCATAGATTTTTACGCGATACGGGAAGGATAGGAAGAACACTCGCGCGCGTGTCGGCTGGCACAGGCGTGGGTGTTCGCGGGCGCGATTAAATTTCGTTTGATTGCTTTTTATGCCGAAAACGCGAAATGTAGAGTAGAGTCATTGTTTCTTTCGCGTGCCCGCGGACGCGATTTAGTTTTATCGATGTTTTTTTTCCTTTTTTTTTTTTTTTTTTTTCGTTCGAAACTCGGAACGCACGAACAGTCGTGCTTAATAAATCCCCGTTACATCCTAAGCTGACGGTGTTTCCGGACGGTGGAGCTTTCCGTCAGCGGGGCTTTAAACGCTTCCAGTGAGCTGAGAAGCCTGAAGGTCTCTCTCGATGCGGAAAGATATAACGAATCGGGATCGCGGATATTAGAGTAGAGTCACCGTTTTTCTAATACTCGCGTAAGTGTCCGTTCGCGATTTAAAGTCCACGTCAAGGACTTCATTTTGGTTCGAGATTCGGGATACACGAACGGTTCCACCAAGTAGTGTTGTACATAGCTATTGACTAGGGTCCTGTGAATCGTTTAGCGTGGGGATCCGTATTAGTCGATAGTTCATGTCATTTCGAATTTCAACCCCTAGAGTCATCCGTTTTGCTAGCACTTACGCGAGCTCGCGAACGCGATTAAAAGTCCTACTGTGGACTTTGTTTTGTTTGCTCGAAACTTCGATCAGATTAACTCGCGAACGCGGATTTTAAAGTAGAGTCAGCGTTAGCCCGTGGGTCTCCAGATGCAGCAACCTCCACGTGGTGAGTCCTGGTAATCGATATTACTTGCTATACATGATAATTATAAATAACCCAAGTACTCTCGAGCTAATGGCTGCATTTACATTCAATCAAAATTGATTATTTTCTATTTTTCCATATTGTTCATTTCTAGTGTCTCAAAAATGATATTAAATTATTTTAAATTTAGCAACGTCGTAACGATTATATACATGTACTATCGTATATACTACCGATTAACAGATATGTTATTGATTTATAATTGAAACGCACAGAAAACTTTACTGTCCATTCATATTTATAAGGAATTTACTTTTATCAATTGTTATTTATAAATCTCGGGTGGGACCCATAGGAGGGGCCTATGGGTGTGGGCCTTTTGGCGGGTTGCTCTCTGAGCATCGTGTAAATCTCTATGGTGGGTCACTTTGCTATTGATTTATAATTAAAACGCACAGGATACTTTACTGTCGTTCTTAATTATATGTATTTACTTTTATTAATTATTATTTATAAGTTTCGGGTGGGACCCATAGGAGGGGCCTATGGGTGCGGGCTTCTGTGCGGGTCTCTGTCTTTCTTTTCTTTTATTTTCTTTCTTTTCTGTTTTCTGTTCTTTCTCTTTTTCATTTTAGGTATCGTCGAGGGATCATCGAGGGACGTCGAGGGATCGTCGAGGGACGCCGTGGGACGACGAGGGATCATCGAGGGACGTCGAGGGAATTTTTGGGGGTTTTTAAGGGTTTTCGAGGGGGTGGTTGGGGTGTTGTTTGGGGGGTTTTCGAAGGATCATCATAGATTTTTACGCGATACGGGAAGGATAGGAAGAACACTCGCGCGCGTGTCGGCTGGCACAGGCGTGGGTGTTCGCGGGCGCGATTAAATTTCGTTTGATTGCTTTTTATGCCGAAAACGCGAAATGTAGAGTAGAGTCATTGTTTCTTTCGCGTGCCCGCGGACGCGATTTAGTTTTATCGATGTTTTTTTTCCTTTTTTTTTTTTTTTTTTTTTTCGTTCGAAACTCGGAACGCACGAACAGTCGTGCTTAATAAATCCCCGTTACATCCTAAGCTGACGGTGTTTCCGGACGGTGGAGCTTTCCGTCAGCGGGGCTTTAAACGCTTCCAGTGAGCTGAGAAGCCTGAAGGTCTCTCTCGATGCGGAAAGATATAACGAATCGGGATCGCGGATATTAGAGTAGAGTCACCGTTTTTCTAATACTCGCGTAAGTGTCCGTTCGCGATTTAAAGTCCACGTCAAGGACTTCATTTTGGTTCGAGATTCGGGATACACGAACGGTTCCACCAAGTAGTGTTGTACATAGCTATTGACTAGGGTCCTGTGAATCGTTTAGCGTGGGGATCCGTATTAGTCGATAGTTCATGTCATTTCGAATTTCAACCCCTAGAGTCATCCGTTATGCTAACACTTACGCGACTCGCGAACGCGATTAAAAGTCCTACTGTGGACTTTGTTTTGTTTGCTCGAAACTTCGATCAGATTAACTCGCGAATGCGGATTTTAAAGTAGAGTCAGCGTTAGCCCGCGGGTCTCCAGATGCAGCAACCTCCACGTGGTGAGTCCTGGTAATCGATATTACTTGCTATACATGATAATTGTAAATAACCCAAGTACTGTCGAGCTAATGGCTGCATTTACATTCAATCAAAATTGATTATTTTCTATTTTTCCATATTGTTCATTTCTCGTGTCTCAAAAATTATATTAAATTATTTTAAATTTAGCAACGTCGTAACGATTATATACATGTACTATCGTATATACTACCGATTAACAGATATGTTATTGATTTATAATTGAAACGCACAGAAAACTTTACTGTCCATTCATATTTATAAGGAATTTACTTTTATCAATTGTTATTTATAAATCTCGGGTGGGACCCATATGAGGGGCCTATGGGTGTGGGCCTTTTGGCGGGTTGCTCTCTGAGCATCGTGTAAATCTCTATGGTGGGTCACTTTGCTATTGATTTATAATTAAAACGCACAGGATACTTTACTGTCGTTCTTAATTATATGTATTTACTTTTATTAATTATTATTTATAAGTTTCGGGTGGGACCCATAGGAGGGGCCTATGGGTGCGGGCTTCTGTGCGGGTCTCTGTCTTTCTTTTCTTTTATTTTCTTTCTTTTCTGTTTTCTGTTCTTTCTCTTTTTCATTTTAGGTATCGTCGAGGGATCATCGAGGGACGTCGAGGGATCGTCGAGGGACGCCGTGGGACGACGAGGGATCATCGAGGGACGTCGAGGGAATTTTTGGGGGTTTTTAAGGGTTTTCGAGGGGGTGGTTGGGGTGTTGTTTGGGGGGTTTTCGAAGGATCATCATAGATTTTTACGCGATACGGGAAGGATAGGAAGAACACTCGCGCGCGTGTCGGCTGGCACAGGCGTGGGTGTTCGCGGGCGCGATTAAATTTCGTTTGATTGCTTTTTATGCCGAAAACGCGAAATGTAGAGTAGAGTCATTGTTTCTTTCGCGTGCCCGCGGACGCGATTTAGTTTTATCGATGTTTTTTTTCCTTTTTTTTTTTTTTTTTATTTTCGTTCGAAACTCGGAACGCACGAACAGTCGTGCTTAATAAATCCCCGTTACATCCTAAGCTGACGGTGTTTCCGGACGGTGGAGCTTTCCGTCAGCGGGGCTTTAAACGCTTCCAGTGAGCTGAGAAGCCTGAAGGTCTCTCTCGATGCGGAAAGATATAACGAATCGGGATCGCGGATATTAGAGTAGAGTCACCGTTTTTCTAATACTCGCGTAAGTGTCCGTTCGCGATTTAAAGTCCACGTCAAGGACTTCATTTTGGTTCGAGATTCGGGATACACGAACGGTTCCACCAAGTAGTGTTGTACATAGCTATTGACTAGGGTCCTGTGAATCGTTTAGCGTGGGGATCCGTATTAGTCGATAGTTCATGTCATTTCGAATTTCAACCCCTAGAGTCATCCGTTATGCTAACACTTACGCGACTCGCGAACGCGATTAAAAGTCCTACTGTGGACTTTGTTTTGTTTGCTCGAAACTTCGATCAGATTAACTCGCGAACGCGGATTTTAAAGTAGAGTCAGCGTTAGCCCGCGGGTCTCCAGATGCAGCAACCTCCACGTGGTGAGTCCTGGTAATCGATATTACTTGCTATACATGATAATTGTAAATAACCCAAGTACTGTCGAGCTAATGGCTGCATTTACATTCAATCAAAATTGATTATTTTCTATTTTTCCATATTGTTCATTTCTCGTGTCTCAAAAATTATATTAAATTATTTTAAATTTAGCAACGTCGTAACGATTATATACATGTACTATCGTATATACTACCGATTAACAGATATGTTATTGATTTATAATTGAAACGCACAGAAAACTTTACTGTCCATTCATATTTATAAGGAATTTACTTTTATCAATTGTTATTTATAAATCTCGGGTGGGACCCATATGAGGGGCCTATGGGTGTGGGCCTTTTGGCGGGTTGCTCTCTGAGCATCGTGTAAATCTCTATGGTGGGTCACTTTGCTATTGATTTATAATTAAAACGCACAGGATACTTTACTGTCGTTCTTAATTATATGTATTTACTTTTATTAATTATTATTTATAAGTTTCGGGTGGGACCCATAGGAGGGGCCTATGGGTGCGGGCTTCTGTGCGGGTCTCTGTCTTTCTTTTCTTTTATTTTCTTTCTTTTCTGTTTTCTGTTCTTTCTCTTTTTCATTTTAGGTATCGTCGAGGGATCATCGAGGGACGTCGAGGGATCGTCGAGGGACGCCGTGGGACGACGAGGGATCATCGAGGGACGTCGAGGGAATTTTTGGGGGTTTTTAAGGGTTTTCGAGGGGGTGGTTGGGGTGTTGTTTGGGGGGTTTTCGAAGGATCATCATAGATTTTTACGCGATACGGGAAGGATAGGAAGAACACTCGCGCGCGTGTCGGCTGGCACAGGCGTGGGTGTTCGCGGGCGCGATTAAATTTCGTTTGATTGCTTTTTATGCCGAAAACGCGAAATGTAGAGTAGAGTCATTGTTTCTTTCGCGTGCCCGCGGACGCGATTTAGTTTTATCGATGTTTTTTTTCCTTTTTTTTTTTTTTTTTATTTTCGTTCGAAACTCGGAACGCACGAACAGTCGTGCTTAATAAATCCCCGTTACATCCTAAGCTGACGGTGTTTCCGGACGGTGGAGCTTTCCGTCAGCGGGGCTTTAAACGCTTCCAGTGAGCTGAGAAGCCTGAAGGTCTCTCTCGATGCGGAAAGATATAACGAATCGGGATCGCGGATATTAGAGTAGAGTCACCGTTTTTCTAATACTCGCGTAAGTGTCCGTTCGCGATTTAAAGTCCACGTCAAGGACTTCATTTTGGTTCGAGATTCGGGATACACGAACGGTTCCACCAAGTAGTGTTGTACATAGCTATTGACTAGGGTCCTGTGAATCGTTTAGCGTGGGGATCCGTATTAGTCGATAGTTCATGTCATTTCGAATTTCAACCCCTAGAGTCATCCGTTATGCTAACACTTACGCGACTCGCGAACGCGATTAAAAGTCCTACTGTGGACTTTGTTTTGTTTGCTCGAAACTTCGATCAGATTAACTCGCGAATGCGGATTTTAAAGTAGAGTCAGCGTTAGCCCGCGGGTCTCCAGATGCAGCAACCTCCACGTGGTGAGTCCTGGTAATCGATATTACTTGCTATACATGATAATTGTAAATAACCCAAGTACTGTCGAGCTAATGGCTGCATTTACATTCAATCAAAATTGATTATTTTCTATTTTTCCATATTGTTCATTTCTCGTGTCTCAAAAATTATATTAAATTATTTTAAATTTAGCAACGTCGTAACGATTATATACATGTACTATCGTATATACTACCGATTAACAGATATGTTATTGATTTATAATTGAAACGCACAGAAAACTTTACTGTCCATTCATATTTATAAGGAATTTACTTTTATCAATTGTTATTTATAAATCTCGGGTGGGACCCATATGAGGGGCCTATGGGTGTGGGCCTTTTGGCGGGTTGCTCTCTGAGCATCGTGTAAATCTCTATGGTGGGTCACTTTGCTATTGATTTATAATTAAAACGCACAGGATACTTTACTGTCGTTCTTAATTATATGTATTTACTTTTATTAATTATTATTTATAAGTTTCGGGTGGGACCCATAGGAAGGGCCTATGGGTGCGGGCTTCTGTGCGGGTCTCTGTCTTTCTTTTCTTTTATTTTCTTTCTTTTCTGTTTTCTGTTCTTTCTCTTTTTCTTTTTAGGTATCGTCGAGGGATCATCGAGGGACGTCGAGGGATCGTCGAGGGACGCCGTGGGACGACGAGGGATCATCGAGGGACGTCGAGGGAATTTTTGGGGGTTTTTAAGGGTTTTCGAGGGGGTGGTTGGGGTGTTGTTTGGGGGGTTTTCGAAGGATCATCATAGATTTTTACGCGATACGGGAAGGATAGGAAGAACACTCGCGCGCGTGTCGGCTGGCACAGGCGTGGGTGTTCGCGGGCGCGATTAAATTTCGTTTGATTGCTTTTTATGCCGAAAACGCGAAATGTAGAGTAGAGTCATTGTTTCTTTCGCGTGCCCGCGGACGCGATTTAGTTTTATCGATGTTTTTTTTCCTTTTTTTTTTTTTTTATTTTCGTTCGAAACTCGGAACGCACGAACAGTCGTGCTTAATAAATCCCCGTTACATCCTAAGCTGACGGTGTTTCCGGACGGTGGAGCTTTCCGTCAGCGGGGCTTTAAACGCTTCCAGTGAGCTGAGAAGCCTGAAGGTCTCTCTCGATGCGGAAAGATATAACGAATCGGGATCGCGGATATTAGAGTAGAGTCACCGTTTTTCTAATACTCGCGTAAGTGTCCGTTCGCGATTTAAAGTCCACGTCAAGGACTTCATTTTGGTTCGAGATTCGGGATACACGAACGGTTCCACCAAGTAGTGTTGTACATAGCTATTGACTAGGGTCCTGTGAATCGTTTAGCGTGGGGATCCGTATTAGTCGATAGTTCATGTCATTTCGAATTTCAACCCCTAGAGTCATCCGTTATGCTAACACTTACGCGACTCGCGAACGCGATTAAAAGTCCTACTGTGGACTTTGTTTTGTTTGCTCGAAACTTCGATCAGATTAACTCGCGAACGCGGATTTTAAAGTAGAGTCAGCGTTAGCCCGTGGGTCTCCAGATGCAGCAACCTCCACGTGGTGAGACCTGGTAATCGATATTACTTGCGATATATGATAATTGTAAATAACGCAAGTACTGTCGAGCTAATGGCTGCATTTATGTCCAATCAAAATTGATTATTTTCTCTTTTTCCATATTGTTCATTTCTCATGTCTCAAAAATTATATTAAATTATTTTAAATTTAGCAACGTCGTAACGATCATATACATGTAATAGGAACGGCCTATGGGTGAGGGCTTCTGTGCGGGTCTCCTTCTATATTACCATCTTTATTTTCCTTTATTTTCTTTCTATTCTCTTTTCTGCTCTTTCTCTTTTTCTTTCAGGTATCGTCGAGGGGCCTCGAAGGATGACGAGGGTCGTCGAGGGACGTCGAGGGACGTCGATGGACGTCGAGGGACGTCGAAGGACGTCGATGGACGTCGAGGGACGTTGAGGGACGTTGAGGCACGTCGATCAAAATCAAAAATTTTATTATTTAATATATTCATTATTACATCTGTTTTGAAATTGTTATATATTATATTATATACGGTTTTTCATTAACTTTGACAATAACCGGGTCAGTTTAACTTTACACTTCGACGCGTGAACATCGAGACTCTTTAAATCTAATCGCGAGGACTTAAAAATTAACACGTTCGGTTATATATAATTATTTAAACATTCACTATTATACACGGGTATAACATAATAATATTAAACAATAGTACATTCTTTAAAACTTTTAAAATACGGGAACGCGCGAGAAAATTAAAATAAATCCGATTAAATTTTTCGATATTATAAAATTTTTTCGTGGGAGTAATTGGCCTTGCACATCAAAAACATAAACGGTTCTTTTCTTGACTTTGACAATAACAGAGTCACTTTCACTTTGCACTCTGACAAGTTAACATCGACACTCTGTAAATCTAAACGCGAGAACTTAACAATTAATACTTTCGGTTATCGAATAATTATTTAAACAATCACTATTATACACGGGTATAATATAATAATATTTAAACAATAGTACATTCGTTTAAACATTAAAAATACTGGAACTCGCGAAAAACTTAATATAATATCGTTTAAATATTTCGATAATTTAAAATTTTAGTGTCGGGGGAGTTGGCCTTGTATAACATAAACATTAACGGTCCTTTTTTTAACTTTGACTATAACCGAGTCAGTTTAACTTTACACTTCGACGAGTAAGCATCGTGTCTCTCTAAATCTAAACGCGAGAACTTAAAAATTAACACTTTCGGTAATTTAATAATTATTTAAACAATCATTAATGTACACGGGTACAATTAACTAATAATTTAACAATAGTACATTCGTTTAAATAATAAATCGTCTAAAACTCGCGAGAAACTTAAAATAATTTCGGTTTAATTATTTCGATATTATAAAATTTTTTCGTGGGAGTAATTGGCCTTGCACATCAAAAACATAAACGGTTCTTTTCTTGACTTTGACAATAACAGAGTCACTTTCACTTTGCACTCTGACAAGTTAACATCGACATTCTGTAAATCTAAACGCGAGAACTTAACAATTAATACTTTCGGTTATCGAATAATTATTTAAACAATCACTATTATACACGGGTATAATATAATAATATTTAAACAATAGTACATTCGTTTAAACATTAAAAATACTGGAACTCGCGAAAAACTTAATATAATATCGTTTAAATATTTCGATAATTTAAAATTTTAGTGTCGGGGGAGTTGGCCTTGTATAACATAAACATTAACGGTCCTTTTTTTAACTTTGACTATAACCGAGTCAGTTTAACTTTACACTTCGACGAGTAAGCATCGTGTCTCTCTAAATCTAAACGCGAGAACTTAAAAATTAACACTTTCGGTAATTTAATAATTATTTAAACAATCATTAATGTACACGGGTACAATTAACTAATAATTTAACAATAGTACATTCGTTTAAATAATAAATCGTCTAAAACTCGCGAGAAACTTAAAATAATTTCGGTTTAATTATTTCGATATTATAAAATTTTTTCGTGGGAGTAATTGGCCTTGCACATCAAAAACATAAACGGTTCTTTTCTTGACTTTGACAATAACAGAGTCACTTTCACTTTGCACTCTGACAAGTTAACATCGACATTCTGTAAATCTAAACGCGAGAACTTAACAATTAATACTTTCGGTTATCGAATAATTATTTAAACAATCACTATTATACACGGGTATAATATAATAATATTTAAACAATAGTACATTCGTTTAAACATTAAAAATACTGGAACTCGCGAAAAACTTAATATAATATCATTTAAATATTTCAATACTTTAAAATTTTATCTCGGGGCTGTAGGCCTTTTATAATATATACATAAATTTCAACATCAACGGCTACTGGATCAGTCTTCCATTGGATTCGGACAAAGAATAATCGAAGCCCTTTAAGGATGTCTCTCTTGCACGCATCAACAAAGAGTTAAAGTAAGTATATTTCTATATCATAGTTATCTTAATAATTTATAAAATTTCTCATTATAACAGTGATACCAATTAGATCGTTTGTATTTTTCTGTTTCAGAATCTCATTGCAATCGCGCGAGTAGCAATGAATTAAGCGTGTATTTTTATTCGTTAAAAATAAAAATATCGCGAAGTAGAAGCAGTGTTTTGTACGTTCGCGTTTCGCGATTTAAAAGACAATTGTTTTTGCATCGACTGCGCGCAATGCAGTCGTTAGAGTCAGTGTTTGTTCGCAAAGTTTATTACTTTTTTAACGGTCGCACAGGCCTTATATATAAATAAGAAAATAGAGTTTCGCGAAGTAGAGTCAGTGATCGTCCGTTTAAAGAATAACTGTCGCGTAATAGAGTCAGTGCATCATCGAAGAGGATTGTCTCGACCAACTTCGATGTCGACCTACCTCATCTTCAACCAGCTACGAATCGTCCACCCTCAATTTCTACCTAAATCGCGGACGAGTGTTTTGGAGCCATCGCAGAACTTCATAAGTAGTGAGTGAATTTTTAAAGTCCCTCCGATCGCTCAATCATGCCGAGGACGAATGGTCCGAATCGGTACGAGCGATACGGTTGTAATTAATTAACAGTGAAAGAGCATTTTGAGTAACAACGAGAAGAATCTCTTTGGAGATTTACTCGTGAACGGTTTTTTTTTATTTTTTATTTTTTGGTCCAATGTTCGTCGATTTTTAAGCGAGAGTACTTTTCTTAACTTTGACAATAACCGAGTCAATTTTACCTTGCACTCCGATCAATAAATATCGAGACTCTCTAAGTCTAGACGCGAGAACTTAAAAATTAACGCTTTCGGTAATCTATTAATTATTTAAACAATTATTAAGGTATACGGGTACAATTAACTAATAATTAAACGATAGTATATACGTTTAAACATTAAGACGACTAAAACTCACGAGAAACTTAAAATGATTTCGATTAAATATTTCAATACTTCAAAATATTATTTCGCGGTAGTTGACCTTTTGTGATTTAAACATAAACGGTTTTTCACTAACTTTCACTATAACCGAGTCAGTTTAACTTTGCACGTTACGAGTAAGCTTCGTGTCTCTCTAAATCTAAACGCGAGAACTTAAAAATTAACACTTTCGGTAATTTATTAATTATTTAAACAATCACTATTGTACAAGGGTACAATTAACTAATAATTAAACAATAGTACATACGTTTAAACATTAAAATAATTTCGATTTAATATTAATTACAATATTAATCATATTTTCGACCAATTTACGAACTATAAGAAGAAAACTACGTCGCACGGCAGAAATAATATTGGAAACGCAATCGTCCTCTACGCACACGTAAATCTATATATTTTATAAGCTTCATTTATCAATCATTTAAGGATTATTCATCTCATTTTAAATCGTATTAGACTTCGATATACGTAGCATTTGTTGCATTTAATAACAAGATCTTATTTACAGGTTATATACACGGTTATATACATATACATATTTATTCATAAATTTAACCAATTTTATTCTATATTAATAATAACTCTTGGATTTTGATAAATTTATAAATGGATCTCCATACGCAGCTACCTCCATGTGGTGAGATCCGGAAATCGGTATTGCGAACGTTTATGTTTTTTACATAATACAACGTACGCACTACCGGGCCAAAGGCTGACGTTCGGTGCATTAGAAAATATTTTTGTTAAAATTTTAATTCGTAAAAAATTTTTGCAACCTATTTTACATTGGATTTAAAGAATTTTGAGAAGCACCGAGAATAATAAAAATTTGATTAGAGTTAAATTAATATAGAATAAAATTTCAAGATACGTTTAATCGCTTAATTTAATATTACAGATGTTATGATTTTATTTTTACAGCACCTCGTCTAGTTTTACTTCGATGCTATATCTATTCCGATTTATAGGTATCCACGCAATTACTATATTTCCGTGAACATATCCCATATCGCGATCATATCCATTTTTAAACGATAGATACAACGCGATTTTTTGATCGTTTGCTTTTACATATTGATTTATCACAATATAGCTTACAAAATTTGCAGTTACATCTTTTGAATGGTATTATTATTATGGCATGCAAAAAATGTAATACAAGTTTACAATTTTAGAACATGTAGTTTGAATAATATGATATACGATATTTAATATTTTCTAATAAAATTGTAAAAGCGAAAGCCACAGCTTGTTTTAACAATTTTTTCTTCGACAGGTCTTCAGTTGTTGATCGCGCGCAATGCGATCTTAGAGTCAGTGCTTGTGCGAAATGTAATTTGGTTGTTTTGCAACCGAACGAGTTGCTTTAAAAGTGAAATAAAATAAATTAAAATCGCGAATTAGAGTCAGTGTTGTTCGCCGATTAAAATTTCTCGGTCGCGTTAGTATAACAAAAAAACAAGAATTAATGTGATATTCTTGTTAAAACCATTTGTTCGCCCGCGTTTTTAGAATCGTTAACACACTTTCGGCCAAAACGGTGGAAGAGGATTGCGTTCGCGATAAAATATTGTAATGGTCGAAAGTGTGAATTTAAAAACATTCATCCTCTGCATCTTTAACGACGAACGTAATGCTTCGTCTGGATACCATTACGCGTAAGTATAATTTCTTTATTCTTTATTCCTTTAAATTTTATATTAAAGTCGAGTCGCCCCCCCTTTTAAATTTTATATTAAAGTCGAATCATTGCCTTTAAAATTTTTAAGTAAATAAAATAGAGTCATTTGTTATATTTTCAGATTAAAACTAGAGTCACGCTCGTTAATTATTGTGTGGACGTCCGTGGGCCTGCAGCAGCATTGGCACTCAGGAGGAGTGCATATGGATTACCCAAGCATGTTGATTTTTAATTCAGAATAATCAGATACTTTTTCTTTTCCCTTTTTATTTTCATAACTGCATAATGTGTATGTATATATACGAGATATATACATACTTCATACTACATGTCAACACTGTACTACCGCGGGTCGCCCAATGGCCCATATGCGGTAAATAATGTAAAATTTCCTGATTTTACATTATCCTCATCATCATCATCATCATCATCATCATCATCATCATCATCATTATCATCCTTTTGTAATCAGACTTTCATTATTCTGATTATTCCTCTTATTCTAATTATTTTGCTTATTCTAATTATTCTGATTATTCTGATTAAAAATCTACAAGACTTGATGATCGACAACGAGAAAGGATAATATGACTGCATTCAGTAATGCAGATGAACATATTACACAGTAAGAATATACATTTCTCGTTCAGAAAGATACAAAAATACATAATTGAAAATGCACTCGTATATATTAAATAAAGTATAATAAATAAAAGTATATAATTAAAAAATATTAATATTTTTTACTCTCCTAATTTTTCTTTCAAAGAAACGTAATTAATCTAATAAATAAATCAAGAATAATTCATACACTTTTCCTAATACAATACGTATATTTATAATTAAGTAGAGTGCAAATGAATGAAAAGAAATTTTTGTATCTTTCTGATTAGAAATGTATAAATTTTACTGTGCGAGCGATATGATATTGAAAATGAACAGCCTTGCACTCAGGAGTGCATAATATATGTCAAGGTTATACATTTTTATTCCACATTATTTAAACGTGATTATCAAATGAAAGACTTTGTAGATACATAAAAATGTATATTTTGATTATATAATATATCAAATAAATATAATTATTTTGTGGAATAAAAATGCATAAGTCTTGGTATATAAATGAAACGAACGAAAAGGCTGGCCCACTCAGGAGTGGGTGATGAAAAGTGTTTAGAATAGGGACAGGCCTGCATTCAGGAATGCACCTGGGATACTCAAGCGTGTAGATTTTTATTTCAGAATAATATTAAATTTTTTTTTTTCTATGGTAACCAAGAGTTGTAAAACAACTCAAATATCGTAACCATCATTATTTTATTATACAGATTCTAATTATTCTGATTAAAAATCTATAAGACTTGATGTAATTATAGGGAAGTCAGGATCTGCGTTAAAACAAGCAGTGGCGACGAAAAATAAATTCATAAGCATTAATATGCAAGAATATATTAAATCATTTTTTTTTCAAATATGAGTAATATTTTTCTATTTCATATACATATACAAAATACATGGTTCTAAAATTGTGAAATCGTATTAATATATTTCTTATGATTTAATAGATAAAAAGTGTCTTGCATGTAAACGATGTAACGTGTACATGAGACACTTGATGTAACTGCATATTTCGCGTTAGTATAAACGTAATAATATAAGATATATGTATTTTATCGATTAAATATAGATTTGATCTCGATATGGATATGTTTATGGCAGTATACAAAATTGCGTATGCATTTTGTAATACGAAACAAGGTGCAGTATATGTTTGCTATTTTTCTTTTCTTTTTTTTTTTTTTTTTTTTTTTTAACGCGGTTTAATTCTTAAATATTGTGAGATATTCACAATTCTTTTTCTTTTTTTTATAACGTATCTTGAATAATTTATAACATGTATCTGTAATTGTCTTAATTAGTTGCATATATATATTATAATTTTGTTTGAATGTAGAACATTTTTTTCTAATGCATCGAAAATTCTACATATTCAATGCTAATTTTTCTTTCCTTTTATTTCAGCATTACAATCTATGGCTAAAGATATGCATATAAAATTTTTAATTTATTAAATTATCAAAATTATGAAAATGTTTAGCCATGGATTGTAGATATAATTTTGTCTTTACACACATGCGTTTTTAAATAGTTTTCTGTTACAGAAAGGCATCCTTTTAACCTTTCCGAGATGGAAGTAATATTTCAAGATTCGTCATACTGTCACAGTATATAACATTTAAATATATCGTTAAATATTATGAATACCTTATGTAAAATAGATTTGTGTTTCAGGTTTTTCAAATCCTAATTATTATGGACTCGAATGAAGAATTGGACTTATAGAAAATAAAGAAGAAATCTGAGGATGAATCGTTTGCAATTATTTATTTTTATTCATTTGAAGTATTTAAAAAACGTTTAATCGATCTAAACAAAGTTTATTTCTGTTTTAGGTAATATCATCTAATTCTGCAAGATCTGATTCAAGACTTCCTTGGTGTTCTTTTCGTTCGTGAGAGTGTGTGCATATGTATGTATTTCTGTGGGTGCATAAGGTATAAAATTACTCATATTTTAATACATTTGTTATTTGAAAATGTTTAGCCATGGATTGTAGATATAATTTTGTCTTTACACACATGCGTTTTTATATAGTTTTCTGTTACAGAAAGGCATCCTATTAACCCTTCCGAGTTGGAAGTAATATTTCAAGATTCGTCATACTGTCACAGTATATAACATTTAAATATATCGTTAAATATTATGAATACCTTATGTAAAATAGTTTTGTGTTTCAGGTTTTTCAAATCCTAATTATTATGGACTCGAATGAAGAATTGGACTTATAGAAAATAAAGAAGCAATCTGAGGATGAATCGTTTGCAATTATTTATTTTTATTCATTTGAAGTATTTAAAAAACGTTTAATCGATCTAAACAAAGTTTATTTCTGTTTTAGGTAATATCATCTAATTCTGCAAGATCTGATTCAAGACTTCCTTGGTGTTCTTTTCGTTCGTGAGAGTGTGTGCATATGTATGTATTTCTGTGGGTGCATAAGGTATAAAATTACTCATATTTTAATACATTTGTTATTTGAAAATGTTTAGCCATGGATTGTAGATATAATTTTGTCTTTACACACATGCGTTTTTATATAGTTTTCTGTTACAGAAAGGCATCCTATTAACCCTTCCGAGTTGGAAGTAATATTTCAAGATTCGTCATACTGTCACAGTATATAACATTTAAATATATCGTTAAATATTATGAATACCTTATGTAAAATAGTTTTGTGTTTCAGGTTTTTCAAATCCTAATTATTATGGACTCGAATGAAGAATTGGACTTATAGAAAATAAAGAAGAAATCTGAGGATGAATCGTTTGCAATTATTTATTTTTATTCATTTGAAGTATTTAAAAAACGTTTAATCGATCTAAACAAAGTTTATTTCTGTTTTAGGTAATATCATCTAATTCTGCAAGATCTGATTCAAGACTTCCTTGGTGTTCTTTTCGTTCGTGAGAGTGTGTGCATATGTATGTATTTCTGTGGGTGCATAAGGTATAAAATTACTCATATTTTAATACATTTGTTATTTGAAAATGTTTAGCCATGGATTGTAGATATAATTTTGTCTTTACACACATGCGTTTTTATATAGTTTTCTGTTACAGAAAGGCATCCTATTAACCCTTCCGAGTTGGAAGTAATATTTCAAGATTCGTCATACTGTCACAGTATATAACATTTAAATATATCGTTAAATATTATGAATACCTTATGTAAAATAGTTTTGTGTTTCAGGTTTTTCAAATCCTAATTATTATGGACTCGAATGAAGAATTGGACTTATAGAAAATAAAGAAGAAATCTGAGGATGAATCGTTTGCAATTATTTATTTTTATTCATTTGAAGTATTTAAAAAACGTTTAATCGATCTAAACAAAGTTTATTTCTGTTTTAGGTAATATCATCTAATTCTGCAAGATCTGATTCAAGACTTCCTTGGTGTTCTTTTCGTTCGTGAGAGTGTGTGCATATGTATGTATTTCTGTGGGTGCATAAGGTATAAAATTACTCATATTTTAATACATTTGTTATTTGAAAATGTTTAGCCATGGATTGTAGATATAATTTTGTCTTTACACACATGCGTTTTTATATAGTTTTCTGTTACAGAAAGGCATCCTATTAACCCTTCCGAGTTGGAAGTAATATTTCAAGATTCGTCATACTGTCACAGTATATAACATTTAAATATATCGTTAAATATTATGAATACCTTATGTAAAATAGTTTTGTGTTTCAGGTTTTTCAAATCCTAATTATTATGGACTCGAATGAAGAATTGGACTTATAGAAAATAAAGAAGAAATCTGAGGATGAATCGTTTGCAATTATTTATTTTTATTCATTTGAAGTATTTAAAAAACGTTTAATCGATCTAAACAAAGTTTATTTCTGTTTTAGGTAATATCATCTAATTCTGCAAGATCTGATTCAAGACTTCATTGGTATTCTTTTCGTTCGTGAGAGTGTGTGCATATGTATGTGTTTCTGTGTGTTCGTAAGGTATATAATAACTCATATTTTAATATATTTTTTATTTGAAAATGTTTAGCCATGGATTGTAGATATAATTTTGTCTTTACACACATGCGTTTTTATATAGTTTTCTGTTACAGAAAGGCATCCTATTAACCCTTCCGAGTTGGAAGTAATATTTCAAGATTCGTCATACTGTCACAGTATATGACATTAAATTATATCGTTAAATATTATGAATACCTTATGTAAAATAGATTTGTGTTTCAGGTTTTTCAAATCCTAATTATTATGGACTCGAATGAAGAATTGGACTTATAGAAAATAAAGAAGAAATCTGAGGATGAATCGTTTGCAATTATTTATTTTTATTCATTTGAAGTATTTAAAAAACGTTTAATCGATCTAAACAAAGTTTATTTCTGTTTTAGGTAATATCATCTAATTCGGCCAGATCTGATTCAAGACTTCATTGGTGTTCTTTTCGTTCGTGAGAGTGTGTGCATGTGTATGTGTTTCTGTGTGTGCATAAGGTATAAAATAACTCATATTTTAATATATTATTTATTTTCAGAAAGTAATAAAATTATATAAATTTCTTATGTCCATAGGTTGTTCGTTCATTATATAAAATTTACTAATTGTATCGATTGCTTCTTGTTTAATAATCATGAAATGGTTTAAATGTTTCATACATTATTTCGATTGCTTCCTGTTTAATAATCATGAAATGGTTTAGATGTTTCATACATTATTTCGATTGCTTCCGGTTTAATAATCATGAAATGGTTTAGATGTTTCATACATTATTTCGATTGCTTCCTGTTTAATAATCATGAAATGGTTTAGATGTTTCATACATTATTTCGATTGCTTCCTGTTTAATAATCATGAAATGGTTTAAATGTTTCATACATTATTTCGATTGCTTCCGGTTTAATAATCATGAAATGGTTTAGATGTTTCATACATTATTTCGATTGCTTCCTGTTTAATAATCATGAAATGGTTTAGATGTTTCATACATTATTTCGATTGCTTCCTGTTTAATAATCATGAAATGGTTTAAATGTTTCATACATTATTTCGATTGCTTCCGGTTTAATAATCATGAAATGGTTTAGATGTTTCATACATTATTTCGATTGCTTCCTGTTTAATAATCATGAAATGGTTTAGATGTTTCATACATTATTTCGATTGCTTCCTGTTTAATAATCATGAAATGGTTTAAATGTTTCATACATTATTTCGATTGCTTCCGGTTTAATAATCATGAAATGGTTTAGATGTTTCATACATTATTTCGATTGCTTCCTGTTTAATAATCATGAAATTGTTTAGATGTTTCATACATTATTTCGATTGCTTCCTGTTTAATAATCATGAAATGGTTTAAATGTTTCATACATTATTTCGATTGCTTCCGGTTTAATAATCATGAAATGGTTTAAATGTTTCATACATTATTTCGATTGCTTCCTGTTTAATAATCATGAAATGATCTATGTGTTTTATGTTCACATATGATTGCTGATTTATTACAAGGAATTCGCACATTATTTCGATTGCTTCTTGTTTAATAATCATGAAATGCTTTACATGTTTTATGTTTACTGGTGATTGCTGATTTATTATAAGAAATTCACACATTATTTCGATTGCTTCTTGTTTATTAATCATATTCTTATTAGGAAATAATATTAAATGTAATGCATAATTTTATATATTATAAGGTGTATTATAGGCGCATTATATATATTATAGGCGTATTATATATATATTATAAGCGTGTTATATATAAGGTGTATTATAAGAGTGTTATATATAAGGTGTGTTATATGAGTGTTATATATAAGGTGTAACATAAGCGTATTATATATATTATAGGCATAATATATATATATTATAGGCGTATTATATATATATTATAGGCTTATTATATATAATGTGTATTATATATGTATTACATGCGTATGTTAAGCGTATCGTTGTATTTTTAATTTAATGTACATTATGCGCGGTGTGTCCACGTTAGTTTAAAGGGAATAGAATTCCATATGAAGGGCTCTATTCTTTACCGGGTATGTAGGTCGATAACAAACGAATTCATAAATTTTCGTCTAATCGCGATTGATTAGAAAAAAATTTGTGATTCGTTTCGCGATTGTTTCTTTCTTTCTTTTTCCAAATTATAATAATTATTAGTGAATATGTTATAATAATGATATTATATATAAATGATTTCATATAATTCCAAAATAATTTATATTACAGTAGAGTCTTTAGCCCGTGGGTCTCCATATGCAGCAACCTCCATGTGGTGAGACCTGGTAATCGATATTACTTGCGATATATGATAATTGTAAATAACGCAAGTACTGTCGAGCTAATGGCTGCATTTACATTCAATCAAAATTGATTATTTTCTATTTTTCCATATTGTTCATTTCTCGTGTCTCAAAAATGATATTAAATTATTTTAAATTTAGCAACGTCGTAACGATTATATACATGTACTATCGTATATACTACCGATTAACAGATATGTTATTGATTTATAATTGAAACGCACAGAAAACTTTACTGTCCATTCATATTTATAAGGAATTTACTTTTATCAATTGTTATTTATAAATCTCGGGTGGGACCCATAGGAGGGGCCTATGGGTGTGGGCCTTTTGGCGGGTTGCTCTCTGAGCATCGTGTAAAGCTCTATGGTGGGTCACTTTGCTATTGATTTATAATTAAAACGCACAGAATACTTTACTGTCCTTCTTATTTATATGAATTTACTTTTATTAATTATTATTTATAAGTTTCGGGTGGGACCCATAGGAAGGGCCTATGGGTGCGGGCTTCTGTGCGGGTCTCTGTCTTTCTTTTCTTTTATTTTCTTTCTTTTCTGTTTTCTGTTCTTTCTCTTTTTCTTTTTAGGTATCGTCGAGGGATCATCGAGGGACGTCGAGGGATCGTCGAGGGACGTCGTGGGACGACGAGGGATCATCGAGGGACGTCGAGGGAATTTTTGGGGGTTTTTAAGGGTTTTCGAGGGGGTGGTTGGGGTGTTGTTTGGGGGGTTTTCGAAGGATCATCATAGATTTTTACGCGATACGGGAAGGATAGGAAGAACACTCGCGCGCGTGTCGGCTGGCACAGGCGTGGGTGTTCGCGGGCGCGATTAAATTTCGTTTGATTGCTTTTTATGCCGAAAACGCGAAATGTAGAGTAGAGTCATTGTTTCTTTCGCGTGCCCGCGGACGCGATTTAGTTTTATCGATGTTTTTTTTCCTTTTTTTTTTTTTTTATTTTCGTTCGAAACTCGGAACGCACGAACAGTCGTGCTTAATAAATCCCCGTTACATCCTAAGCTGACGGTGTTTCCGGACGGTGGAGCTTTCCGTCAGCGGGGCTTTAAACGCTTCCAGTGAGCTGAGAAGCCTGAAGGTCTCTCTCGATGCGGAAAGATATAACGAATCGGGATCGCGGATATTAGAGTAGAGTCACCGTTTTTCTAATACTCGCGTAAGTGTCCGTTCGCGATTTAAAGTCCACGTCAAGGACTTCATTTTGGTTCGAGATTCGGGATACACGAACGGTTCCACCAAGTAGTGTTGTACATAGCTATTGACTAGGGTCCTGTGAATCGTTTAGCGTGGGGATCCGTATTAGTCGATAGTTCATGTCATTTCGAATTTCAACCCCTAGAGTCATCCGTTTTGCTAGCACTTACGCGAGCTCGCGAACGCGATTAAAAGTCCTACTGTGGACTTTGTTTTGTTTGCTCGAAACTTCGATCAGATTAACTCGCGAACGCGGATTTTAAAGTAGAGTCAGCGTTAGCCCGTGGGTCTCCAGATGCAGCAACCTCCACGTGGTGAGTCCTGGTAATCGATATTACTTGCTATACATGATAATTATAAATAACCCAAGTACTGTCGAGCTAATGGCTGCATTTACATTCAATCAAAATTGATTATTTTCTATTTTTCCATATTGTTCATTTCTCGTGTCTCAAAAATGATATTAAATTATTTTAAATTTAGCAACGTCGTAACGATTATATACATGTACTATCGTATATACTACCGATTAACAGATATGTTATTGATTTATAATTGAAACGCACAGAAAACTTTACTGTCCATTCATATTTATAAGGAATTTACTTTTATCAATTGTTATTTATAAATCTCGGGTGGGACCCATATGAGGGGCCTATGGGTGTGGGCCTTTTGGCGGGTTGCTCTCTGAGCATCGTGTAAATCTCTATGGTGGGTCACTTTGCTATTGATTTATAATTAAAACGCACAGGATACTTTACTGTCGTTCTTAATTATATGTATTTACTTTTATTAATTATTATTTATAAGTTTCGGGTGGGACCCATAGGAAGGGCCTATGGGTGCGGGCTTCTGTGCGGGTCTCTGTCTTTCTTTTCTTTTATTTTCTTTCTTTTCTGTTTTCTGTTCTTTCTCTTTTTCTTTTTAGGTATCGTCGAGGGATCATCGAGGGACGTCGAGGGATCGTCGAGGGACGCCGTGGGACGACGAGGGATCATCGAGGGACGACGAGGGAATTTTTAGGGGTTTTTAAGGGTTTTGGGGGGGTGGTTGGGGTGTTGCTTGGGGGGTTTTCGAAGGAACATCATAGATTTTTACGCGATACGGGAAGGATAGGAAGAACACTCGCGCGCGTGTCGGCTGGCACAGGCGTGGGTGTTCGCGGGCGCGATTAAATTTCGTTTGATTGCTTTTTATGCCGAAAACGCGAAATGTAGAGTAGAGTCATTGTTTCTTTCGCGTGCCCGCGGACGCGATTTAGTTTTATCGATGTTTTTTTTCCTTTTTTTTTTTTTTTTTTGTTTTCGTTCGAAACTCGGAACGCACGAACAGTCGTGCTTAATAAATCCCCGTTACATCCTAAGCTGACGGTGTTTCCGGACGGTGGAGCTTTCCGTCAGCGGGGCTTTAAACGCTTCCAGTGAGCTGAGAAGCCTGAAGGTCTCTCTCGATGCGGAAAGATATAACGAATCGGGATCGCGGATATTAGAGTAGAGTCACCGTTTTTCTAATACTCGCGTAAGTGTCCGTTCGCGATTTAAAGTCCACGTCAAGGACTTCATTTTGGTTCGAGATTCGGGATACACGAACGGTTCCACCAAGTAGTGTTGTACATAGCTATTGACTAGGGTCCTGCGAATCGTTTAGCGTGGGGATCCGTATTAGTCGATAGTTCATGTCATTTCGAATTTCAACCCCTAGAGTCATCCGTTTTGCTAGCACTTACGCGAGCTCGCGAACGCGATTAAAAGTCCTACTGTGGACTTTGTTTTGTTTGCTCGAAACTTCGATCAGATTAACTCGCGAACGCGGATTTTAAAGTAGAGTCAGCGTTAGCCCGTGGGTCTCCAGATGCAGCAACCTCCACGTGGTGAGTCCTGGTAATCGATATTACTTGCTATACATGATAATTGTAAATAACCCAAGTACTGTCGAGCTAATGGCTGCATTTACATTCAATCAAAATTGATTATTTTCTATTTTTCCATATTGTTCATTTCTCGTGTCTCAAAAATGATATTAAATTATTTTAAATTTAGCAACGTCGTAACGATTATATACATGTACTATCGTATATACTACCGATTAACAGATATGTTATTGATTTATAATTGAAACGCACAGAAAACTTTACTGTCCATTCATATTTATAAGGAATTTACTTTTATCAATTATTATTTATAAATCTCGGGTGGGACCCATAGGAGGGGCCTATGGGTGTGGGCCTTTTGGCGGGTTGCTCTCTGAGCATCGTGTAAAGCTCTATGGTGGGTCACTTTGCTATTGATTTATAATTAAAACGCACAGGATACTTTACTGTCGTTCTTAATTATATGTATTTACTTTTATTAATTATTATTTATAAGTTTTGGGTGGGACCCATAGGAGGGGCCTATGGGTGTGGGCTTCTGTGCGGGTCTCTGTCTTTCTTTTCTTTTATTTTCTTTCTTTTCTGTTTTCTGCTCTTTCTCTTTTTCTTTTTAGGTATCGTCGAGGGATCATCGAGGGACGTCGAGGGATCGTCGAGGGACGCCGTGGGACGACGAGGGATCATCGAGGGACGTCGAGGGAATTTTTGGGGGTTTTTAAGGGTTTTCGAGGGGGTGGTTGGGGTGTTGTTTGGGGGGTTTTCGAAGGATCATCATAGATTTTTACGCGATACGGGAAGGATAGGAAGAACACTCGCGCGCGTGTCGGCTGGCACAGGCGTGGGTGTTCGCGGGCGCGATTAAATTTCGTTTGATTGCTTTTTATGCCGAAAACGCGAAATGTAGAGTAGAGTCATTGTTTCTTTCGCGTGCCCGCGGACGCGATTTAGTTTTATCGATGTTTTTTTTCCTTTTTTTTTTTTTTTTTTGTTTTCGTTCGAAACTCGGAACGCACGAACAGTCGTGCTTAATAAATCCCCGTTACATCCTAAGCTGACGGTGTTTCCGGACGGTGGAGCTTTCCGTCAGCGGGGCTTTAAACGCTTCCAGTGAGCTGAGAAGCCTGAAGGTCTCTCTCGATGCGGAAAGATATAACGAATCGGGATCGCGGATATTAGAGTAGAGTCACCGTTTTTCTAATACTCGCGTAAGTGTCCGTTCGCGATTTAAAGTCCACGTCAAGGACTTCATTTTGGTTCGAGATTCGGGATACACGAACGGTTCCACCAAGTAGTGTTGTACATAGCTATTGACTAGGGTCCTGTGAATCGTTTAGCGTGGGGATCCGTATTAGTCGATAGTTCATGTCATTTCGAATTTCAACCCCTAGAGTCATCCGTTTTGCTAGCACTTACGCGAGCTCGCGAACGCGATTAAAAGTCCTACTGTGGACTTTGTTTTGTTTGCTCGAAACTTCGATCAGATTAACTCGCGAACGCGGATTTTAAAGTAGAGTCAGCGTTAGCCCGTGGGTCTCCAGATGCAGCAACCTCCACGTGGTGAGTCCTGGTAATCGATATTACTTGCTATACATGATAATTATAAATAACCCAAGTACTGTCGAGCTAATGGCTGCATTTACATTCAATCAAAATTGATTATTTTCTATTTTTCCATATTGTTCATTTCTCGTGTCTCAAAAATTATATTAAATTATTTTAAATTTAGCAACGTCGTAACGATTATATACATGTACTATCGTATATACTACCGATTAACAGATATGTTATTGATTTATAATTGAAACGCACAGAAAACTTTACTGTCCATTCATATTTATAAGGAATTTACTTTTATCAATTGTTATTTATAAATCTCGGGTGGGACCCATAGGAGGGGCCTATGGGTGTGGGCCTTTTGGCGGGTTGCTCTCTGAGCATCGTGTAAAGCTCTATGGTGGGTCACTTTGCTATTGATTTATAATTAAAACGCACAGGATACTTTACTGTCCTTCTTATTTATATGAATTTACTTTTATTAATTATTATTTATAAGTTTCGGGTGGGACCCATAGGAAGGGCCTATGGGTGCGGGCTTCTGTGCGGGTCTCTGTCTTTCTTTTCTTTTATTTTCTTTCTTTTCTGTTTTCTGTTCTTTCTCTTTTTCTTTTTAGGTATCGTCGAGGGATCATCGAGGGACGTCGAGGGATCGTCGAGGGACGTCGTGGGACGACGAGGGATCATCGAGGGACGTCGAGGGAATTTTTGGGGGTTTTTAAGGGTTTTCGAGGGGGTGGTTGGGGTGTTGTTTGGGGGGTTTTCGAAGGATCATCATAGATTTTTACGCGATACGGGAAGGATAGGAAGAACACTCGCGCGCGTGTCGGCTGGCACAGGCGTGGGTGTTCGCGGGCGCGATTAAATTTCGTTTGATTGCTTTTTATGCCGAAAACGCGAAATGTAGAGTAGAGTCATTGTTTCTTTCGCGTGCCCGCGGACGCGATTTAGTTTTATCGATGTTTTTTTTCCTTTTTTTTTTTTTTTTTTGTTTTCGTTCGAAACTCGGAACGCACGAACAGTCGTGCTTAATAAATCCCCGTTACATCCTAAGCTGACGGTGTTTCCGGACGGTGGAGCTTTCCGTCAGCGGGGCTTTAAACGCTTCCAGTGAGCTGAGAAGCCTGAAGGTCTCTCTCGATGCGGAAAGATATAACGAATCGGGATCGCGGATATTAGAGTAGAGTCACCGTTTTTCTAATACTCGCGTAAGTGTCCGTTCGCGATTTAAAGTCCACGTCAAGGACTTCATTTTGGTTCGAGATTCGGGATACACGAACGGTTCCACCAAGTAGTGTTGTACATAGCTATTGACTAGGGTCCTGTGAATCGTTTAGCGTGGGGATCCGTATTAGTCGATAGTTCATGTCATTTCGAATTTCAACCCCTAGAGTCATCCGTTTTGCTAGCACTTACGCGAGCTCGCGAACGCGATTAAAAGTCCTACCGTGGACTTTGTTTTGTTTGCTCGAAACTTCGATCAGATTAACTCGCGAACGCGGATTGTAGAGTAGAGTCAGCGTTAGCCCGCGGGTCTCCAGATGCAGCAACCTCCACGTGGTGAGACCTGGTAATCGATATTACTTGCGATATATGATTTGACTGTAAATAACGCAAGTACTGTCGAGCTAATGGCTGCATTTATATTGAATCAAAATTTATTATTTTCTATTTTTCCATATCGTTCATTTCTTTTGTGTCAATGGGGATATAAATAAATTATTTTATTATTTATGTATATATTACTTCTTCGAAAAAATTCGTGTCATGAAATGCTAATTTTTCTTTTTTTTTTTTTTAGATCAGTGACATGCATAAAAATAAAAATTTTCTAGCAATTAAACAAGAACATATACTTTTTATGTTCCCAAGTTTGCGATGCAACTGGATCGTGGATTATGCAAGGCCAACTATCCCGAGATAAAATTTGAAGTACTGAAATATTTAACTGAAATTATTGTAAGTTTTTCGCGCGTTACAATCTTTGTGATTTTTTTACACGAATTTTTTTTATTTTTGTCATAGAATCATTCGTCCAAATACCGATCTAATTATCTTCTCCGTGTGAGCATCGTGAAGCGCATTTCGAAACGCTTGCTCTCCTTGATTGATGCAAACCATTATACAAGTAAGTCCGATAAACACCCTTAACTCCTTCGTAATTTTCGTCTGTTTTACCACACAACATTATATACGGTCGGTATAGTAGAAAACCGAAGGTAATCGTTATCGCAAAATTTTTTCCAACGTACGTTTGAAAATATTCCCGCTAGATGTCACCATTTGGTTACTACCATTCGAATGCTAGTGACGTGCCAGTAGTTTTTATAAACAACGAATGAATCAAAATACGTCAATCATCGTTCTCTAACATGATACATTACAAAGACAAACGAGGAGTTAATAATCGACTTGTGAAAATCGTAAGATCGATCATTGTAAGACGAAATATCGGCCGTATTTAATGGCGGTGTAAGCGAAGCGCGCGAGAGAGAGAGAGAGAGAGAGAGATAGAGTAAAAGAAAGAGTGAGAGAGAGAGACATGTAATATTTTTGTCGTGAGGAAGAGAACATGTCCGTTGTCGGGGTTAGCGTCTATGCCGATCTTTTGTTTACGACGTCTTTGAAGCCTTTAACCGTGCCACGATAAAATCGTTATTGTTGTTGTTGTTGTTGTTTTTATTTCGACGATGCACTGCCACCGCATAAAAGTTCTCGGTTTTCTCGCATGAATGATGACGGAGCCGGAACTTTGCCGGCTCTGTGCCGAGACCAAAGAGAATTTCATCGGTATTTATGACGCCGAAGGACAGAAATTAGCGATAGAAGCTAAAATCGCTAAATGTTTGCAAATTCAGGTAATTCGAATTCATTGCCGTTATTGTACTTTTCTTATCGACATTTTTAAACGTTAGATATTATTTCACGTGCTCGTTGTTTTACTTGAAATGTTAAATTTAATGCATATTTACTATACCTACGTATACAAATATCTTAGTTGTACCGTTGCGTTGCTTTTTTTTTTTTTTTTTTAAGAGATTCGTTCTCTTTTTTGTCCTTTCTTTTTTTTCTCTCTTTTTCTCTTTTTTTTTTTTATATCATCATTTGCTTCGTCAAAATATTAATCGAGGTTAAAGATATATTCTATCCTTGAAAGTATCTATTTAATTATTATATTTAGTTTAAGTATTTAATATCTTCTTTAACAAGCATTGATATTTTTGTCATTGTAGATATTAATAACGGACGGTTTGCCGCTGTCAGTTTGCATAGATTGTTGCGTTTTATTAAATCAGTGCAGCGAATTTTTTGAGAAGACCAATCAAGCGCAAACATCCTTGAGACAATTACTAATAGAGCCCAAGTCTGAACCATCGACTTTAGAACCTACTATAGATTTTATTAAGAAAACAGTTGAATTTCCTAAGGAAGAGGAGATTGCCATAGATGAATGTCAACTGTCCAATAACTACATTCATAATTCAGCCGTAGATATCGCTAATACGTATTTTAGTAATGAAAATGAAAATGATTGCAATCAGCAAAAATATGAGACGGTAAAGGAAGAGAAATGTAAAATCCAAGTGAAAAAGGGTTCTCCCAAACAGGCTAAGAAGAAGGTTAAGAAGAAAAGTCAAATGCAAAGGATGGAGGACTTGGAATTGTGTTTAAATTCTGATTTAAAGAAAGGACACAATGACATCGGTATAAAGTCTAACGTAAAAGTTCCGGACAATTACATGACCGGTAAAATTTATATTATATTTATTCTTGATATTTAAATTTAAATATCGTCGATTTTAATCTATTTTATTGGCCTATCTAGGAACAGATTCGGACTTGGAAATGATTGAAACCCGTGCGGCGGAACCACCAAAACCTGGACGTAAGAGAGGAGAAGGATTGGATAGATATCCTTGGTTATGTACTGATTGCAATGACAAATTACCAAGTTTGGAGGCATTGGAGGAACATCATGAAACTGTACATAATCAACAAGCAAAATATATGTGCGTGCAGTGTTGCAAAGTGTACGACAAATATTATGGTTTTCTTACCCATGTCAAAAGGCATAAAACTAAAGCAAAGTATAAGTAAGTAATTCTTATGTATTACAATTTTTTAACTATATATTATAGTTTTGATAAAACACATATAAAACATTCTTTTTCTTTTTTATTTCTTTTATGAACAGTTGTGAGGATTGTGGAAAATCATTTGTACATAAAAGAGTATTAGACTCGCATAAGGCGGTACATAGTGAGGAACGTCCATATGTTTGTCAAACATGCGGCAAAGCATTTAGACAACAAAGTGCTTTATACATTCATAGTAGATGTCATTTACCTGATACAATGAAAAATCGTTTTCCTTGCGATCAATGTGATAAAAGGTAATTGATAATGATCGACTATAAAAATAATTTATTAATAAATATTATATATAGATATTCTTTATTACAGGTTTTCCACTAAGCCTAATTTGGTTACCCACAAACGTATTCATTCTGGGGTTAGGAATTTTACTTGCGATCAGTGTGGAAAAAGTTTCATACAAAAAGGAAATTTAGAAGCACACTTCTTGACTCATTCTGCGGACAAGCCGTATAGTTGTTCTCAATGTCCAAAAGCGTATGTTTATTTATACGATGAAATATATATGTAGAAAATAGTTAATATAAATTATATTACAGATTTAAGACACCGTTACAATTGAAGAAACATGAAACAGTTCATACCGGTGCTAAACCGCACCAATGCGCTGTTTGTGGTAGAACATTTAGAGAAAAGGGCACCTTGAGAGAACACCATAGGATACATACGGGTGCAATGCCTTTTACATGCGAATTCTGTGGGAAATGTTTTCGGTTTAAAGGAATTTTAACTGTAAGAAACATATCTTTGATATGAAAAATGGACAATATATCTGTGTGTTGAATATACCATAATTATATTATATTTTAGACGCATAGACGACAACATACGGGTGAACGACCATACAGTTGTTTAGAATGTCAACACCATTTTACAAATTGGCCAAATTATAATAAACATATGAAACGTAGACACGGTATTAATACGTCTCACACGAAACATTTGTCACAATCTCAACAATCGCAACAGCAGCAACCGCAACAGCAAGAACAACAACAGCAGCAACAGCAACAACATACGATTCAAGCCAACACCCCAGAAGATCCACTTTCCATATCGCAAACGGAATCTACTACGGTACAGGTATTTAAGTATTTCTAATTAAATCTTATTTGCGTATAACAATTGAAATAACATTTTCCTCAAATTATTATTACATATTATTATTTCTTTAGGCGATACAGGCCGTACCGCATGCAACAGCACCTCAACCAATAGTCGTACAAGCAATACCAACAACAGCAATACAAACCTTCCAAGCAGATGTATCCGGGACAGTGCAAGATAATGTGTTTCGAGAAAGAAATGCAACGTATTTCAATGCAATGCCAGCGGCATTGCAAAACTTTTTACCACCCAATTTACCATACAACTTTTACAATATTTCAAACGTTACAGAAAACGATTTAATACAACACAGATAAAGATAATTATTGATTTAAAAGTTAAAAGCTATATGGTTAAAAAGTATAATGGCTATGTACAAGGGGGGAGTGGGAGCGTGGGGATGTTCAGGTACAAGCCTTTTTTTTTACTAAATAGAATTTTACTTCCCGTATGAATTCTTGTAAGCTGCATTTCAAATTTAGTCTCATAATCAATATACAATAGTTGAATATAATACTATTAATAAGAATAAGTTTTTATTATGCTCTAGATTATTTTTCTAAGAACTAAAATAGTATGCATATCAATCTTTTCAGAGTCAATAATGTATCAGAACTTTGTCGTTATATAGATTTAAAAAAAATGTTTTTTCTTTCTTTTTTTTTTTTTTTTTTTTTCACGTGCAACATACGCCAACGTTGTCATTGGTAAACTGATTTTTATTATATAAAAATGTCAGACATAGTATTTTTTTTTTTTTTTTGTATATATGTTCAATGTAATTTACTTCCATAATTAATGATATATATATATATATATATATATATATATATATATATATGATTTGATATGTTACTATAGTAGTATTCTATATGCAATCATGTTTATACAGAAGTACAATTTACAGAGGAAAAAAATTTTATAACTTCTATAATAAGAGATAGGAGACCAAGAATTACTGAATAAATAAATTCGGTATTAGTGCTCGTAATTACAGTATTTGTAAAGAATAGCTGTTAATGAATTTTGTAACGAATAATATATGCATTTAAAGTGCAAAACACAAATTAAGAACGTACGATCGCGATGTTAATATATCGATTTATGATTCATCAAAAATTTTTACATTATATCACGTGTTCGCGAGCTTCTTTTAAAAAGAATAAAACAAAGAACATGTAGGTATCATAATTATTTATTTATTCTATACTTATAAAAAAAAGTAATAGAAGTTTTTAATTCTTTTTTTGTAAAGATAATTCACTCGTATTGACGATAAACGTGAAATTTTTTTTCTAATGTACCACGTTATTCGACAAGAAATGTAATTTGTGCGGTATTTGAATATCATTATTATAATATTCAAAGATAGAGAACATTAATATTGTAATAAGTTTTATCAGGCTGTGTATTATAAATTATAAAATGTCATAAAACGTTATGAATATATATCAGCGGTCACCAAAATTGAGTATTAAATATATATATATATATATATATATATATATATATATATATATATATATATATATATATATATATATATATATTTGTCGGTTTAAATGATCTTTATGACATTTGGATTTATAAATATAAGATGTTACATAGAAAATCTATTTGTTATGAGAGGAGAAAGAAAAAAAAAGAATTGTATGATATTTATTATTATTATTATTATTATTATTATTATTATTATTATTATTATCATCATCATCGTCATCATCATCATCATCAACATCATCACTTTCATCATTATGTATCATTAGTGATATCATCATCATCGTCATCATCGATATAAGACTACTTGCAGTTACATAAAAATTCATTCATATAAAAATATCAAAGTTCAGATAAAATATATATCTATGAGTTTATTATTAATACATTTTCTTTTATATATATAATAAGAACATGAGCAATATAACATAGTATGTCAGTTAATCATTATCAATTAATAATTTACTTCACGATACACAATATTTGTGATATATTAATCTGTAATGAAATATTGTTTGTAAATATATATATATATATATATATATATATATATTTACTTTTTGGTACCACACAGGATTTAAACGACATAAGGCGCTATCATTTCGAAAAAAAAATTGCATTACAGTTTACAAACTTGTCTCGATACCGATTTATATTACATAATATATTATAATCAAAAAGAAGACACAATGCGTAATATCAAGTACCTTGCGTTATATTATAAAATATTTGATCTATATATCCATGTAGTTTCTAATTTTTGTAAATACTTATACATTGAACTCGATGATTTACGATTTATATATATAAAGAAAAGAAAAAGATAAAAAGAACATACTATTATTTTTTCCATGATATATTAATAAGCAAGGATAACGATAGATCTGTTTTAATATTAATTAAATTAATAAATATTATATTTTACTTTATGTTACGTTTAAAATATACATTAGAACATGGCATTAGACATAATTCTGAATAGTGTTCATTCTGTTATTCATTAAATTGTGAATGAGTATGCGATTGAAACACCCCTTGTATATATAGATAAAATTATAGTATAACAGCGAGGAATAAAATATATATATATATATATATATATATATATATGTATTATATATAAATAATGTTGTGCTCATGAATTACGTTATATCGATGAACACAAAAAAAGAATGATATAAATAATATAACAAATCTTATAAAATTCTAAAAGTTTTTTAAGCGTCACGGTTTGTCGCGCGATCTAAACGAATATTTCCAACAGGAAAATATATAAATCGTCATTTGCATTATTTTACGAAAAAGAAATATATATATATATATTTTTTTTTTTTTTTTTAATAAAATTAATATTAATTAAATATTTTTAATATCGACCGACGTTAATTATCACGCATCACAACGGCGTTTATACATTACACCAGCAGATGGCGAAATTTGTTATATCCTCGAACTGTGTACATAGCTATATGCATATTTATATATATATATATATATATATATATATATATATATATATATGCATGTATGTATATACTATCCTTACAAAATGATTTATTTGTAATATTCGTTAGACGTAATAGAACGATCGAAACGAGCGATAAATAATTTCCGTTAATTACGACCACGTTAACTTTTAGTTTATATAATTTATAATTGATACTATGTAAACGTTTATTTCAATTGAAATTACCTCATATATATATATATATACATACATATATATTTGTATAATTAGAACAGAAATAGGATATACGATATTCGATTAGAAGACTTTTTAAAAAGGAATTGATATCGGACGAGAAATTAGAAAAGATTATGGTCATTAAGGGCCATTTGTTACAACATTACAAGGTACCGAATGTGTATTATATATATATAAATATATATATATATATGTATGTATGTATGTATGTATTTCCGGTCGCAAACAATCTAATACTCTATGTGAACGGAAGCGTATGAGAATATCGATAAAGATCCTCCTTCTTCCTTTTCTCTAACGTCAAAACGAATTTCTTTTTTCTTTCTTTCTCTCTTTCTTTTCTTTTCTTTTCTTTTCTAATTTAGTTCAAACAATGACGAATGCATGTACGTTCTATTATTGTTTTCCCGTCATCAACTTATTCAAAAGTTATACCACCAGACGGGACAGGTGATTATTTCATCCTATACTCGGTAACAAAGATATATATACATATATTTAATAGATCATCCATGTAAAAGTAAAATAGTACATTCTATTCTAATGAAATGATCGATGACAATATTGGTGTACACGTTTCGTTCGTCGAACGATTTATCATTCCGTATCGATCGACGACAACGACAACGATTTTTCTGACGTAATTAATTTGTTGTGAGAAAAGAAAAGAGAGAGAGAGAGAGAGAAAAAAAAAAGAAACTGAAAAAAAAGAAAGAGAAAAAATAAATAATAGTAATAATAATAATATTAGTTATTTTGTTTTTCGTTCGCAGGTAATTTAACAGAAGACGATGACAATTGCACGGACGTTCTCGAGTTAGAAGATGTTTCATCGTTGCAATCGAAAATCGTTTTCGTAGAAAAGAAAAAGAAAAAGGAAAAGAAAAGATAAAACTTTCTAGTTTTTCCAAGATTAAGGAATATACATTGAATACATATATATATTCATTTATGGGTTACAATGTACGCCATAGAAAATTACAAAACTAAGAGAAACTGTGAGAGTCCGAAAGGATAATCCTTCTATCTTTTTTTTCTTTTTCTTCTTTTTCATTTTTCTTTTCATTTTAACATTTACCATTCGCTCGAAATATGTATATACCACAAAGGACAAAGGTGAATATAATGTGTACGTGTGTATATATATATATATATATATATATATATATATATATATATATATATATATGTATTATATACATAAATTGCGTGTTCTCTACTTTACTTTTATGAGGCAAATTGTTCAAACTGAACATATCCGTGAATTCGCAGGCATAAGTAGGACGACCCTTTCTCGGACTATTGTTTTCCAAGAGTCGGAAAAGTCATCGTGTAATTACTCCTACGTATGAATATATATATATATATATATATATATATATTTATATGGGCGTGTATACACGCGCACACATACATATATAAATAGGAAAGAAGATATAGAGGATTCTAAAGGTTTGATCTTAAGATTGCTCTGTCTTAGGAAGCATCTAATTAATCCATTCAACGACAACACGTAACATGGACTACGCGTGAAAATTGGCGATGAGTAATTATTAAAAGAAAGAAGAAAATGATTTCTCTCTCTATCTCTCTCTCTCTCTCTCTATCTTCGTCTCTGTCTCTTCCTTTTTTATTCCCCTCTTTCTTTCGTTCTTTTTTTTTTTTTTTTTTTATTTCCTCTTGAAAGCTTTCAATGTAAAATCGAGTGAGCTCACCTGTTGCATTCTCTCCCGTACGCGGGAACCAAGGAGGCATTCGATGTTAATGACGAGTCGAGGAGAAGGACTCGTCGGCTCGTGCAAGACCGAGTTTACACGATTTCCCCTTCGCGAACAAATTAATTCAAAATTGTTTCTTTTTTTTTTTTTCTTTCTTTCTTTCGTCTTCTTCTTCTTCTTTTCTTTACTTTTTATCTATCTCAACTTTGTAAGCTAAATTACAATGTATTATCATTTTAATAACAACGATAAAAAGAATACCTTGTAAAATGGGGGGAGGGAAAGAAATAAAAAGAAACAAGGGGGAGAATAAAATAAGAAAGAAAGATAAAGACGGACAGACAGACAGACAGAGAGAGAGAGAGAGAGGATACAAAGAAAATACTCAACATTTGTCTGTCGTTTCTCATTGTAAGAGAAGAGAAACAGGACGAAAGCGGGAAAGCAAGTTGCGGTTTTATGTTCGTGCGAACGGCCGCGTTCCTCTCCTCTCTCTCTCTTTCTTTCTTTCTTTCTTTCTCGAATCGCGATCATCCACCGTGGTGTTCCTTCACCTCGGTCACGGTTTGCGGATCGATCATCCTCCGTACCAAAATTTCTCAGTACTCAAGTCCTTTCTCCGATTCCGATATTAATCGTGATTACACGCTTCGTAGATGGTATTTACTTTCGTATTCATTTATTTATATATAACTATATATATATATCTATATATATATATTTTTTTTTTTCTTAAATCATCTCATCTCACTCGAAAGCGATTCGAAATCAACGGATCTCTATGGATCTCTCGTTATATTTATCTGATTTAATTCAATGGTTTTTCTTTTTCTTTTTCTTTTTTCACTTTCATACAATGATATAATTATTATTGATACTATATTTCATATATTTTTTTATATTGTAAAAAGTTTGACGGATACTCGTTGCATCGATACTTATACGGGATAAAATATGATAAAAGGGATTATTAAAAGGAAAAAAAAGTTTCATGTCGTTTGGAGTGAACGATGAAATGATTTCATTGAAAAGTTTTATTTTTTTTTAGCGAGAACTCGTTGACGTGCGTTATAACGCGTTTCTCGAGCTACTTCATCTATTCTGTATATCTTTATTTCTTTCTTTCTTTCTTTCTTTCTCTTTCTAACTCCTCCACGCGTTAATACCAGGCGAGTCAAGTTATGCCGGAAAAGGAGCGCTATTGCGTGGGCACGATTGAATTATATAATGTAATATATCGACGGAAGTTAATTATAATTAAATTATGGGTCGTGTGTTTTGCTCGGGTTTTTTTCTATCTCTCTCTCTCTCTCTCTCTCTCTCTCTCTCTCTCTCTCTCTCTCTCTCTCTCTCTCTCTCTCTCTCTCTCTCTCTCTCTCTCTCTATCTATCTATCTGTCTATCTATCTCTATCTATCTATCTATATATATATATATATATATATATATATATATACATCTGTCTCTTTCTCTCTCTCTCTCTCTCTCTCTCTCTTTTTTTATTCTTTTTCATCTTCATTCATTTATCCAGTGAATAGGGTTTTGTGAAAGCCCCTCCGGACGGATGGGCTTCCTCCCTCGATGATTCCCCGCTTGGGAAGTCTGCCTCGGACTTCCCATGCCGTCGTCTACTATCCCCCATCGATTTTCCTTTATCCTCGTAGACTCTCTCTATCTTTCTCCTCCCCTACCGGTCGACGCGTTTCGAAGAAAAATCCCGTATGAAAATTTCTATCGAAATTGTATTATACAAATTATATCCGATGATATAAAAACGTAGAACTATTTGTTCGCGCATTCACGTTTTTTTTTTTTTTTTTTTTTTTATAATATCCGTCTACAAGATTATTATTGCTAATTTTTTGTTTTTTTTTCTTTTTTCTCTTTTGTACAAAGAAATGCGGTTTTTGAGGATAACATGTTACAAGCAACGTTTATATCATCGTAAAGGTATATATATATATATATATATATATATATATATATATATATATATATGTAGTAAATTAATTTTCTTCGTGACGATCAAGTGTTCATTGGATTTTGTTCGTTTAGCGAATTGTTCATAGCATCGCTATGAACAACGCGAATCCTTTGCGACATCCCGCACCGTCGCCATTGTTCTCTCACCGCCATAAGAGAGACTTGCTCATATCGCAAGAATTCATTACCTTTCTCATACTTGGACGATACGGTCACCCATAGATTCGAGTTATTATATGAGATCTCGTTCGGGTTGTCCTATTATCGTAAGAATATTTTGAACGTGACTGTGCGCGTGTCCCTCCTTCCCCTCACGCCCCCTTCACCCAGGCCACGGTTTATCCTTTGTTAAAATCACCATGATAAAGAAATTCAAATATTACGTACTCCGTATATATATATATATATATATATATATATATGTATATACATTACTTGGATCAGCACGAAGACGCTTTATCGAGGAATTCGCAATAGTTATCTATATAAAATTGACGGGACTATAAATCGATCGATAAAGATGACGTAAGAATTATATTCACTGCGATAGATCTCGATCGTACGAACAAAACGTCTTTGACGAATTACGTAAGATGAAGGAAAAACAAAACAAAAAAAAGAAGAAAAAAGGAAAGGACGAAGAACATTTTTAATCGATCGATTTCCAATTGCAATATAAATTGTAAATTGATCTTTGCGTCCACGAGGATATTTCTTCTTCCTGTTTTTTCTTTTTTTTTCTTTTTTCTTAATATAAAATTTACACGATATCGTTACACGCAAAATCTTATATACAACGAATATGAATCTATTAACGACAATTAATTTATTTAAATACATATTACAATTAATTTAAATAAATACATATATATTGTCACTTGGTGTACACTCATACGAATAATTCGCGACGTTCGATCACGACCCACGCGTAAATAAAAAAAAAAAAAAAAAAAAAAAGAAAAAAAGACAAAGGAAGGAAGAAAAAACGCATGCAACGAAAAGAACGATGGCCGCAGTTAACAGTAGTGCGGCATCGTTTGAACCTTATTAGCAGAACGGAAGGACTCACGAATCCATCGCGAACGCGGAGATCGTTCGAGGAACGACGCGGACGCAGTAATCCTAAGAAAAGGCGACATATTAATTTCCTCTCGCTCCCACCCCTCCCTCCCTCCCTCTTTACCGTCCACCTTTTTTATAGGCGTGGCTCCTCGCGATTAGTCGGCGATCTCTCTGTATTTTAGACTTGCTACGCGATCCTTTTTGGGTTTTTTTTCTTTTTTTTCTTTTTTAATGACGCGAATAAACGGGACTCCCCGTACGATAAAATAACACGTTCGCTAAATCCTAATCAAAATTGGAACATTGATCTAAGCTTTGGGGGTCTTTCGTTTCATTTTTTTTTTGTCCTCGTTTCTCGTCTTCCTGGCTTTTCTTCTTCTTCTTCTTCTTCCTCTTCTTTTTTTTTTAACGAGAAACAATCGTTAGATCGTTACCAATTGCAATATAGATCGTATATATTTTTCTTGACGAACGTTCATAGACATTGAGTTGCACCTTAATAATAGATTACACGTAGTAGTGGGTATAATCATTATTCTCTCATCCTCTTATCGAAATGCGAGATTAATGATATTAGATCGTCCGGTATATCTCGCACATATATATATATATATATATATATATATATATATATATATATATATCTTGAAAATAGATTTTTCAAACGTATTTAATAAAATATTCTAATATGCATCGGCCAATCAACCGATCTATCTATCGATCTATCAATCGATCAATCAATCAATCAATCAGTATCAATTAATTAACGCGCGTAATGCGCAAAAACATAACTTACAATTACAGATCGTTATCCGAGATTGATTAATCGATTAAAAATCAATTATGACGGTAATAAAGGTGGTAATGATAGTAACGCAGAAAAAGAAACAGAGAGAGAGAAAGGGAAGAAAGAAAGTAAAACAACGGTGCAAGAAATGAAAAAAAAAAAAAGAAATAATAAAATTAAAAAAGGAAAGTAAAACAACGATTACAATTTCCATATTATGTTCTACGTTAGAGGTACTCTCGAAAGATCGTGTATTCGCTTGCGTTTACGCTTGTACACGGTCGTAAGTACGTATATCTACGTATATGTATATATATATATATCTATGTATCTATCTATGTATGTATGTATGTATGTATGTATGTACGTATGTATGTATGTATGTCTGTATATAGCGTCGAATGCTAAGCGCGAAGGTTGACACCTACGCTCTCGTCTGTGCGCTCGCGTTCAAACGAGCTCTCCTCCGTCGTGCGTGTAAAACAGACGGCGGCGCGGTCGAGACGTCGTCGGGTCCGCGTTTCTAAGCCGCTGTGTTGGTCGTATATATATATATATATATATATATATATATATATATGTATATATATATATATATGTATATATATATACGGACAGGTAAGCGGAAAAATTGGCTCGAATCGACGGAACTACTTCCGGTAGAGCCAACCGCGGAGGCGCATCGTTCGTGAGCTCGCGCGCCGGCTGTAAGCTCGCTTGCTTGTTCGCTTGCTTGCTTGCTTGCTTGTGTATGTATGTATGTATGTATGTATGTATGTATGTATGTATGTATGTACGTATGTATTTATGTACGCGCGCGCACAGCCAAGCACAGCACAGCAGAAGCGTTCGAAGCAGCACCGACACCGACGATTTTATATTTAGAATTTAACCATCGAACAAAACCGGGAATAGAGATCAGGCCACATCCGGAACCCTTCGCCGATGTTTTTCAACCTAGGATACGAAGAAAATCCTCGTAAAAGGGTTCCACCGTTTAAATTTGTCTTTCGAAAACTTTTTCCCTTTTTTTTCCTGGTTTTTTTTTTTTTTTAGTGTTCCTCCTCCTCCCCCGTTTGCCCCTTTCAGGCGTTGGTTACTACATTCGAGCTTCTTACTTCCTTTCTGATTATTTTATTTTAATATTCAAATGTTGATCGTAGTATCACCGTCCGTCTTTAGATTCCTTCCAATTTTTATATCATTCGATTTTTATTTGTTTCTACGATCCAATCTATTTTTTGGTTCGTTCGTTCGTTCGTTCGTTCGTTCCTTTCTTTCCTCTTTTTTCTTTTCGTTTTGCCATTATTTCTATCATTAAATGAAACGTTCATCGACGTTATTATATTTCGTTAATTATAGTGAGTACGTATATT
>OU427017.1:2645000-2647500 GCA_911387935.1 Dolichovespula saxonica | reverse complement strand
GGGGGAGGGATAGTCCGCGACTCGAGTAGCTCGTAGAGGCTGGCAGTGCGGTGTGGGGTAGAGAGAGGGGGTGAAACGAACGAGGGTGAAGAGAAGTGAAGAGAAGCGAAGAGAAGAGAGAGAGAGAGAGAGAGAGAGTGAGGAGAGAGGAGCGGAGAGAGGAGAGGCGGAGAGGAAGCGGGCCATTGCGCCATCAGGAAGTGGCTCACCACTTACACGCGCGGAGTTAACCGGCGACACGCACGCTTGTGCGCGCGCGAGAGTATGCTCGAAAGAGAGAGAGAGGGGGGGGGGAGAGGGAGGGAGGGAGAGAGAGAGGGGGGAGGGGAGGGGTACCCAGAGGCAGACGGACTTAACGCATCGAGGAGAGATAAGAAGAGAATATAGGCACCGTCTAAAGAGCGGTGGCGGCGCTCGAGCGAACGAGCGAGTGTTAGTGGTAGTGGTAATGGTGGTAGTAGTGTGGTGGTGGTGGTGGTGGTGGTTTTAGTAGTAGTAATAGTGGGGGGTGGGTCGACTGAAACGATGGGAGGCTCGTCCGAGAGCGGTGTTTTAACCCTGCCTGTGCTGTACGCGCGTGTATGCGCGTGCGCGTTTGCGTGTGCGCTTGCGTGTTCGTGTGCGTGTGCGTGAACAGCGTTCTCGCACGACATTCGGGACACCCGGTAGGTACGTGTCAAGCCCGTATACGTACCGCTCTAAACCACCGGCGTTCTCCTTTCTTTCCTACTCTTTTTCCTCCACCCTCCACCCTCCACCCTCCACCCTCCTCCTCCTCTTCGCCTCTTCGATTCTTTATTTTTTGACTTACTATGCCTTATTTACCTTTTTTCCCGCCTTCTTCTTCTTCTTCTTTTTTCTCCCCTTTCTTTATTTCTTTCTCTCTCTCTCTTTTTTTTCTATTTTTTTCTTTTCCTTTTTCGTTTTTCTTTTTCTTTTTCTTCATCCATTATCCCTCGCCTTCGAATATATTATTCTTCTTTGTTTCCCCTCTAACCCTTTTCCTCCCTCTCTCTCTCTCTCTCTCTCTCTCTCTGTTCGCTAATTAAAATTCTTCTTTAAATACACATTGTATATAAACTATATATATGTGTGTGTGTGTGTGTGTGTATGTCCGATGATGAAAAATAAATTTCGTATAGTGCGATATAATTCGCACGTATTTAAACGGGGGTAGGAGGGATGACGAACGTTAGAAGCTTGCACGTTTCGACATCTTTTTAATTTCAAGACGAGCAAATTCAGATCTCGCCCTATTGTATTAATTATGCGTTTTGATACGTCGTTTAATTTCCCGCGGTTTAGTTTCCCCGCTTTCTTCTCTTCGAGACTTTGGCTTGGGGATCATCCTATCTTCTCGTCCTCGTCTCTCTATGTAACAGATACCATTGTTTCCATTCTAACGTCATTTTCTTTCCTCTTTTATAATACTAGAGACGGAGTTAAACGCGCAAAATAAGCTTCTACGCGCCATATATACGCGCACACATACATATGTATATGTTTATTTGTATATACATACATATATATTATGTATATATACATAATAATCCTTGGGGTATCGCTTAATGCTCTTGAAGAATTAGATAATTCTATGAAGTGTGTATATATATATATATATATATATATATATATATATATATATATGCGTAAGTACGTATGTATGTGTGTATGTACACTTATCGTTATGGTAGAAACAATAACTCGTGCCATCCGTAAAAATGACCACTCATATCTCGGCGAATTAGGTTACCTCGCCCCACTCCCCGCTACCTCCCACTCCCTCCTCCACCCACCCCCTCTTGCTGCCAGTAGGCGTGTATTTTTCTCAATTCGGGGTTGGGTTAATCACCAACGGAGGCACATCCCTAATTATCACGGACCGAGTTTAACGATTGGTTCGTCCGAAAGGTTTTTATTTTTACCATTCGTCACTGCCAACGTTTTTTTCTTTTTTTTTTTTTTTTGAAAGGGGGAATGTACGAACGATTTTCAAAAAAAATGAATTGAAAAAAAAAACTAATACTAATTGAGTACACCATCCAAACCTCCTGTTAGAAAATCTACGATGACGATTTTCTTTTCCCGTAAAAAAAAAAAAGAAAAAAGAAAGAGAAAAAAAATTGATCCATTTCCTTTCTGAACTTCTTTGTGATTATCGGGGTTAAAAAAAGGGTACAAAAAAAAAAGGAAGAAGAAAAATGACGCGACGTGTATTAGAATGTAAGGATATATGATTTAGGCTGGTCGTACCTATAATTTAGTTTTTTTTTTTGTCTTTTTTTCCTTTTTAGATGAAGTTGTCATCGAAAATTGACGTGAACAGAGATCGATTATTACAAGATCATTTTTCTAATGCCGTAGAACTTTATTTTTTCTTTTCCTTTCTTTTTTCTTTTTAAAGAAACTTCGAATTTTACTGGCTCCCTGATTATAAATTAAGGGACAATTAAAGGGATCTTTTCTGTCAGGAGTAATAGAAGAGAAAAATATATATATA
>OU427017.1:2632500-2640000 GCA_911387935.1 Dolichovespula saxonica | reverse complement strand
TGTACGCATTTCAATCTTTTTCTCTTTCACCTAGTTTCAAACTCGATTGCCGAAAGTATAAGTCATTGTCATTGTGTGAAAGATTTGTTATACTTACGAATAACACTTTCGCTTAGAACGTGAAGAAAACACGAGACCGTTATACTTCTTGTCCTTGTTCTTCTTCTTCTTCTTCTTCTGCTTCTTTTTCTTTTTTCGATGATTTCACTTAACTTGTATTTTAGACACATGTGTACATATATATACACACATATATATATATATATTTATTTATATATTCTTTTTTATTATCGTCGTAATGATCGTAATCCAAGCACACGAAACGATCGATCGGAACACGTTCGTCTTTTCCATTGTTTTCGTTTAATCTTCGATTTCACTGATTTTCAACGCGTCATAAAATAATAATAGACCTGTCTACTCGTTCTTAGAATGACTGACAACGACGAGAGATTGTGAGTTTTGTGTGTGTGTGTGTGTGTGTGTGTGTGTGTTGACGACGATCGAATGATTTGCGTTTTGCGAGAGTGTGAAGAAAGAGAGAGTAAAAAAGAAATTTTTATGGTTTCTTCTTCGGGCCCCCATAGTTGGTGTGTCGTTATAGTGACGTAAATATTGTGATCGAGAAGGATCATCGAGACTTATTTATTAAATTAATATCGTCCATAAAAGAAGAAAAGTAAAAAAAAGGAGGTGTTAATAAAGGAATAAGATTGTTGTTGTTGTTTATAGGCGAAGCAAAAAATCTACAAAGTAGAAGTCATGGGTCTCCGGGTACAAGAGATGTGTACTGCGCGCTCTCACTCGACCAGGAAGAGATATTCAGAACGACGACCATGGAGAGGACGCTTAAGTGAGTGTATTTCGTATAATTGTCGGTTGAATATTTTCTATTATCGTGTACATGTACGTCTCATCGTCAATAAATTCGAATAGAGTCTTTCTTTTTGCACGCGTTAAAGCTTCTCTTCATCCCAATTACAACATTTCGTTTTATGCAGTCCTTTCTTCGGGGAGGAGTTTCAGTTCGAGGTACCACGCAAATTTCGATACCTTGGTATTTATGTCTACGACAGAGATAGGCACTTAAAGCAAGACAAAATTCTTGGAAAGGTAGCAATAAAGAGGGAAGATTTAGCGACATATCATAATAAAGAACATTGGTTCCCGTTAAAGCCGGTCGATGCCGATTCTGAGGTACAGGGTAAAGCTCATTTAGAGCTTGCTTTGCAGCCTCAGGTCGGACACGTTCAACCAAAACTTACAGTCAGGTAAATCAAAACATTCCAAATTATCTAAAGAGATTTCTTTTTATTAATTTGACTTGAAGGTCGATCGATCCGTCGTTACACCTAATTATAACGTTACAGAGTAATAGAATGTAGCGAATTAACTATTAAAAATGGTGGCTGTGATCCTTTTGCGACTGTTACGGTCATCTACAGTAATGGTAAACAAATATCGAAGAGGACGAAAGTTAAGAAAAAAACAGTGTCTCCTTATTTTAATGAGATATTTGTTTTTGAGGTATATTTTTTTTTTTATATATATAAATATATATATATAAATACTTTGAGGAACATTTATTGTATATAAATATATATATTCATATTTTATTTTTACAGCCAGAGCTAATGGAATATAAAGACAAAGATGTATCTCATTATTCTATCGACGGAGGAGAAGTTGGAGAAGTTGTAGTTGGCTTATGGCATGCGTCTCCTGGTATGGGAGAACAACCTGCATTTTTAGGAGAAGTGCGCGTTACATTAAGAGGACTACAGAAGCAACCGACTAGTACAACAACTGCGTGGTACATTTTGTTATATTTATACTCTTCTAATTTAATTTGTGATCACTCCCTCTCTCTCTCTCTCTCTCTCTCTCTCTCTCTCTCTCTTTCTGATTTTAATTTTTCTCTTTCAGGTATTTTCTTCAACCGAGAGCAGCAAAACATAGACCAAATAAAATATCAAGCAATTCAACGCCGCCCGGTACCCTCCCAGGTTTAGGATCATTGCGTTTGAAAATCCATTACACAGCCGATCACGTTTTTCCTTCCGGAATGTATGAGAGATTGAGAACATTATTATTACAAAGCGTTAATGTTCAACCTATAACGTCGTCGGCTGTATATATTTTGGGCGAGATTGTGGCTTCGAAAATGGAAGCCGCTCAACCGTTGGTCAGAGTGTTGGTGCATCATGGACAATTAGTGTCGGTGATGCGAGCACTTGCGAGCCACGAAATTTCTAAACTAACGTGAGTGTTTGCCACCTATTCCCCTCCCCTCCCCACCCCTCCCCGCCCCATTTCAAATACGGTATGCAATAACGTCGAGTTTATCGTTTAACGTTTTTTCGTTTTACAGTGATCCAACGACCATTTTTCGCGGTAATACATTGGTCAGTAAAATGATGGACGAGGGCATGAGATTAGCGGGTTTACATTATTTACATAGTACATTAAGACCGGCCATGGAACAGGTCTTTTTGGAAAGGAAACCTTGCGAGATAGATCCTACCAGGGTGAAGGACGCGAATACGATACAAACGAATTTAGCGAATCTTAAGGTAAGAGGATGGGTTTTTTTCTTTTTTTTTTTTTTTTTTGAATATATGGAATCATTCGATTGGGTTTATTTTGTATAGCGAGCAAATGAATTTTAATTTGTGTGTCTGCTGCGTGCGGTTTTTTTCCCCTCTTTTTTTATTTTTATTTTTTTACAGGAATACGTAGAAAGAGTGTTTACAGCTATAACAACATCTGGCGTAAGATGTCCGCCGTTAATGTGCGAAATGTTTTGGTGTTTGCGAGAACTCGCCGCGACACATTTTCCAAAGAATAAAGAAGTACGTTACTCCGTGATAAGCGGTTTTATTTTCTTAAGATTTTTCGCGCCTGCTATATTGGGACCAAGATTATTCGACATAACTACCGAACAAATCGTAAGTGATTAATAATAATAATAGTATCGTATGTTTCAAATATGATATATAATATAAAATATAAAATAAAATAAAATAAAATATCAAAAATCTAAGTCTTCATACGAATAATTACTTCTCTAAGCTAATATTAAATTCGTATTAACAGGATTCTCAAACGAATAGAACGTTAACGTTAATATCTAAAACTATTCAAAGTCTGGGTAATTTGGTGAGTTGCAGAGGAGGAGCCGGTAGCGTTTGTAAGGAGGTATATATGGAGTGTGTATATAGGTAAGTGATTTTAAGGGGTGGATATCTTGAATAATGACGTAAGTGGATCTTTAATTGGAGTACGAATCGATATTTTTTCCACGTATAATTCCTAATTCATTTTTTATTTCCTCCCCCACCCTCCAGAGAATTTTATACGGAAAGACATATACAAGCGGTTAAACAATTTTTGGAACTAATATCGACCAGTAGCAGTAGCGGGGCTACGAAGCAACGACCTACGATGTTGCAAGAACAACCGGTTGTCCTGAAGGAGGGGTAAGTTATTGAAACGTTTTTTCTTTTTTTTTTCTTTTATAGCCATTGAAAAGTTTTCCCACAAGATTACGTAGATCATCATCATCATTATTATTATTATTATATCTTATGTAATTGAAGTTAACTTTATGTTTCTAATAGAATATATTTCCTTTTTGTGCTTACTGTCGATCGTACTAAGAGGTTTGTATCGTAAAAAAGAAAGAAAGAAAGAAAGAAAGAAAGAAATTTAAATAAAAGTAAAAATAAATAAAAAAAAATTAAGAAAGAAAAGGAGAGAAAAATAACGCGTCTGTAACGAGTTATGTGGCAATCACTAATGTTTCTCTCCTATTTACAGAATAATGATCAAAAGGGCTCAAGGGAGGAAAAGATTCGGAAGGAAAAATTTCAAACAGAGATACTTCAGATTGACCACGCAAGATTTAACTTACTCCAAGACGAAAGGTAATTCTTTTGGAACATTAAAGAGTTTTTATTATCAAAGTTACGTTTAGGTAGGTCAGTTTCGTATATATATATATATATATATATTTATTATCTTTTTTTTGCAGGTAAAGAACCACTGTGTAAAATTCCATTGGAGGAGATACTGGCGGTCGAGAGGTTGCACGAGGATTCGTTCAAGATGAAAAATATGTTTCAAATAGTACAACCGCAAAGGGCGTTGTACGTGCAGGCCGGCAATTGCGTGGAGGAGAAGGAATGGATCGACATACTTACGAAGATATGTCATACGAATAGTAATCGATTGGAAAAGTATCATCCTAGCGCGTATATCAATGGCCATTGGCTTTGGTGAGTTAAGAGTGATAATGTAAAAAGTTTATATTTCATATTTATTTTTTTTTTTTTTTTTTTTAATACAAATTACATATTTATTTTTAATACAAGTTACATATGATATCCTTTTCTCTCTCTCTCTCTCTCTCTCTCTCTCTCATCTATGTATATTTTTATTATCCGTTGTAATAATATTATCGTAGCTGTCGCGCGGCATCCGAGATAGCTCCTGGATGCAGCGAGGTGTCACCCGGTATAGAGGCTGGTTTGAGGATGGTATTGGATCCCGATCGTGATTTGCAAAGGATACATTCGTTGATTTTCACGAATATGCCGAGGCTCGAAACGTTGATGAGTGCGTGCGAGTGTCAGGCTGTTTACGGGGCTAGTGATATGTGCGTTATACCTGGCGGTGGCTCTTTAATCGAGGACGTACCGTCGTGTTTTAAAACTTTGACTTCATTGAGAGAGGCCGCTTACGCGTTGCAGCACGAGCACAGGGCTTACTTTAGGAGACTGGCACGCGACACCAAGTACGGTAGCAAGTGAGTTTATAACGTTGTTTTATTTACTCTTTCATTTATTACGATAATCGTTATTAATATTTTCATCTCAAAAAAGAAAGAAAAAAAAAAAGAAATTATTCGCGTTAATTTTTTTTTTTTTTTTTTTTAGACAAGCACCGATCGGTGACGACAATTACCTCCATTTAGCTGCCAGAGCTGGCTTTGACGGTCAGCTGACGAAACGCGCTTACGAAACCGATAGCTTAAATCAACGTTGTACAGACATGATGGACCACTGTTACGATATTGGATTTTCGAGGAGGATAGAGGATCGAAGATACGACGATACCCTAAGGAAATGTTTAGATTCTGACTCCATTAATCGTAGGTATGAGAATGATAGTAATTTGTTAAGGCGATACGAGAGCAATACCGATACTATTAAAAGTATACAAAACGATCTCAAAAAGTTTGATCATAGTTTAAACAATACGTTAAGATCTGAGAAATCTGAAAGGAATGGAAATGATAATGTTGAAAGTCGTAAAAGACTCGATGGCTCGGCTTTGTTGGTTGCGACGACGGACGGTATTAATAATCTGTCCGCCTGTAGTACACTTTCGAGAAAGTTAAATAATTATGATAATACTAGAAAATTGGATGAGTGTACGTTGACGAGAAGAATAAGGGATGACGTAAATAATGACATATCCTGTACTGCTATGAGCGAACGTGGCAATCATTAATTTATCTGTAATATAAAGGATTACAACGCGCGCGCGCGAGCGCGCTCTCCTACGTTCCTAGGACACATTTTTTAGAAGGGGAAAAAAAAAAAAACATTGTCCGTGCATTCGCATTAAGTTTATATATCAAGAAGAGATGGCACTCTAATTCAATTTTGACTATACAAGGCTATATATATTTTTTTACTACACTATCATACATATATATATATGTATATGTATATGTATATGTATATGTATGTATTAATATGTAATACTGCTTTTGCTTATATTATCGTTGACTCTTGTGCAATAGGGTCATCTCTCTCTTTTTTCTTTTTTTTTTTCTTTCTCTCTCTCTTTTTTTTCTTTTCTTTTTAAATTTGTACACGCGATTTCGATACTTTTTTGATTTTTTTTTTTTGAATTACGTAAGCTCCGATTGTCTTATGCGCACAAAACCTTTTGAAGCTGTAAGATCAAAAAAAGACTTTAAGGAAGCCATTCTGTTTTTTTCTTTTTCTTTTTTTTTTTTTTTTTTTTTTTTTGTATGTATGTACTTGGTTTCTTACAATGCTGTGGAAAAGTGAACATCTCTCGTCAAACGACAAAAATTTCTATTATTTATTTATTTATTTTTCACGTCATTTTGAAGAGCTGGTAACAAAATGTATGTGCATTAAATACGATGCAATAACGCAATCTGTTATCTATTGCATAAGCTATAATCTCATGGACTGGGGATATTTTAATAATCTCGCCGGTTTCTTTTCTTTTTTTTTTTTTTTTTTTTTTTTTAACTGATAAATATTTAGGGAACATAAATAGAGCTATTTTTAATTATGGAAATATTAATTTAGGCGAATATATTATTTAATATCATTGTTTCTCATTCATAATTCCATCAATTTATAACCGATATATATATATATATATATATGTGTGTGTGTGTATATATATATATATATATATGTATGTATGTATGTATCTCTAAAAAGAATAATGGAAATATTAAACTATTTGCCGTACAGTTTAGTAAATTTAAATATAAAAATAAATATGTGACATGCCAGAACTATGGTACGTCTGTATTATAATAGATGTCAATTAAATTTCATTAAGTAATTAAATTAATTAAACTTGAACTATATACGAAAAGTTGAACAAAATTAAAGCTTGTTATTCCAAAGAGGCCTGAGTGCTAAACATTTCTAAATTAAATGTTTGCAATCACTATTTAACAGCATTATGAAATGTTGTTAAGTGCTTGATATGTAAAATTATTTCTACCATATCATATCATTATTTCTATTATTATTAATGTTTAATTACTATTATTATTATTATTATTATTATTATTATTATTATTATTATTATTATTATTATTATTATTAATTATTACTATCACTATTATTATTATTATTATTATTATTATTATTATTATTATTATTATTATTATTATTATTATTATTATTATTATTATTATTATTATTATCGTTATCATTATCATAACTATCGAAACATATTGTTAGTAAAGTTCAAAAACTATGATCACACACAAGCATTGAAAACGAATGACTAAATTGATGCCTTTGCTTTTATTTTTTTTTTTTTTTTGTTATTGTTTTTCTTTATACATCATTTTGAAAGTTAAACGCTCATATTTCCTGATATTTTCAGATTTAAAATAATTTTCTATTGCATTTATTTAAAAAATATTAATGATAATCAACGTTAATCTTATAAGCTTATGCTTGTCAATCAAATACAAACAATCCTGTCTTTCTGCTTTTTTCTTTTTTTCTTTTTTTCTTTTTTACGTTAAACGAAGGATCATAATTTGCGAATAAATCATCCTAATGATCTAACGATTCCATATAATTCAGGAAAATGGATATATAAAGATAAGACGTTTAGAAGTTTTCTGTATATTTTTTTAATAACAAATTCAAATTTTCTCATTAGGTTTAAAACTTGGAAGAGATCAAGAAAAACAAATATTTAAGA
>OU427017.1:2542500-2627500 GCA_911387935.1 Dolichovespula saxonica | reverse complement strand
AATAGATTTAACCTGTATTATCCAATCCAAAAGCATTTCTCGTCAAATTATTTATCATTTTTAATAATTTCTCTCTTGCCTCTTTTCTTTTTATGTTACGTTAACGAACAACGAAAAAGAGTTTGCACAAAGAAAATATATTTCATGCCGTTGATATTCGATCAACTCGATACGATTTATAAACGATCATAACTGATCAATCGTACGTTTAAAAGGAAGAGTTAATAGAAAAGGGTCGTATATATGTTCGCGTAGATTTTATATACACGTCTAATTGTATCAAACATATTTAAAAAAAAATAATAAATATATATATATATGTATGTATGTATATACAAATAATTGGATGTGTACTTGCGCATTTTAAAGTATAAAAATCTTTTCTTAGATATATATACGTATATATATATATATATATATATATATATATATATATGTGTGTGTGTGCTATGGCATATTATAATATAAATTAATGGTAATTATTTATTATTAATATTACTAATATTATTATTATTGATTTGTATAGAAGAGGAAGAGTCCGGTCCACCTCCGCCAACGTTGACAAGTCCGTCCGAGATTTCGACGGAGAACGTTACTTTACACGTTTACAAGGAAAGCAGTACGGGTGGCCATTGGTGCGCACGTATCATATTTTTCATACTATTTGCCGCGCTCGTCGCATTAACCGGCATCATCATCATCGAGCACAGAGGAAAAACCGACGGTACGTAGTGCAAATTATTCGACGATCCGTTCGTGTGGTCGTTAAAGTGCTTAAATAATTTTCATTTTAATCGTTACGAAAAACTAAAAAAAGAAAGAAAGCCAGGATAAAATTTAATTATACGTTTTCAGTGGACACGCCAATAGGAGAATCACGATGGGCCAGTATATTTGAGGGATGGATAGATGATACTATTCCAACTCATGGGGATGAATCTTATGATGAAAAAGATGTAAAAGTTAGCGAGGAAGAAGAAGAGGAAGAAGAAGAAGGAGGAGAAGGAGAGGAAGAGGAAGAGGAAGAAGAGGAGGGGAAGGAAGATGAAGAAGAGGAAGAGGAAGAAGAAGAGGAAGATGATGATGATGATGATGATGATGACGAAGAAGAGAACATTAAGGAAGATGAAAATGAGGATAAAGACGAAGGTCTAGGTAGTGAAGAGGAGTATGAAGAAACGGATGAACATGACCGTACAGAGGATGAGGAAGAAGGAGAAGAAGATAATAATGATGATGATGATGATGATGGTGATGATGATAGTGGTGTTAAAGGAACGACGATATCAAATGAAGAAGGTAATGTTTCGATTTATAAAATTCAACATTGAAAATTAATACCGATAGGAAATAATAAATATTGTAAACGTGTTTAAAGACGAGGGTATCAACGACGACGACGACGATGATGACGATGATGATCGTCATCCTGGAGAATCCGATATCGATGATGAAAACGATGTGTTGGAAGAAATGGACGATAAAAGTGGCGAGGAGGAAGATAATGAAGAAGTCGAAGAGGGGGAAGAAGAAGTCGAAGGAGACGACGATGACGATGACGATGACGATGACGATGACGTTGAGGTTGAGAGTAATACATTGAAAGATGATTATTACGTTAGCAAAGAGTCCGTTGAAGTAAATACCGAGGTACGAGAGGACGAGGGTTCCGAAGAATTTGTTGCTATACCGGGTGTCCTAGAAATGTTCGATGATAACGGCGCTGAACCTTTGGAAGAGGTATATACGTACATACATAAATATTTATATATTTGTATATATAGATATATATTTATACACACATGCAATGCATTCCTTTTCTTCTTCTTTTGATTGTTGTAGTTTACTTTGCATGCATTTATATGTCCTTCTTGCCTGTCGTTATGGAAAAAGATATGTTGGTATATATTTTTCTTTTTTTTTCTTTTTATCTTACACGCGCGCACACACACACACACACACATATATACAGATACAAAAATACTGACGCACATACTAGTAACGATTTAAAAAGAATACAAATTTGAGATACGAAAAGATGAGGGGGACACATTTGGACAAATGCACGGCTATTATAAAACGAATAATTTAACACGTTCGACGTTGAATTAAATTTCATATTATTACGAAAAAAAAGAAAAACAAAACAATTCAAATCCTCAGTATCGAATATCTTAACGCCTACCAGGTAGAGGATGGAGAACCTGAAGAGGATGTGAATGATGTAGACATTGAGCCAGATGTGGAAGTAATAGAAGAAGAATCAACGAGCGGTAAGTTTTTCCTACCAGTTTGGCAATCGAAATAATTACATTGGAGAATATATTATTTAAATGGTAATGGCCTAAAATATCAGGAATCCTCCATGCTCTTAAATTTCTTTGATCTTTTTTTCTATTTTTTTTTTTTTTTTTGAATGGTAAACCAAGAAAAAAAATATATATTCGATGGTACAAAGTTCAATTTATAAGAAAGAAAGACAGAGAGAGAGAGAGAGAGAGAGAGAGAGAGAGAGAAAGTGAGAGAAAGTGAGAGAGAAGAGAGAGAAAATAAAAGAAGTAACGCGAGAAAGATCGAAATATCGTCTTCGTTTACGTTCATCGAAGCATTTCAACGAAAAGACTATAAACGAAAATAGTCAGAAATACGATGTAATGGTTACAGTGCCAGTGAAGTTCGGAGTTGGTGTTGCACTTATCATTGCTGCACACTTTGTACTCGTTAGGCGATGGAACAACGGTAAATTCAGTTATAATTTTTTTTCCGTCAATCCTGTTATCGTTATATTTTTATATATATATATATATATATATAATAATAATAGAATGTGAGCCATAGCATATATAAATATATGTATATATATAAAATTTATAATCATCGACGTTTCTGTTTAGTATGAAATATCGTAGATCTATCTATCTATCGATCGTAAATCTTTGCGTAATCATTGATCTTGTATGGGAAATGAATTAAGAATGAAATACGTATGTGCAAATTATGTCTAACATTCTATTATATCATACAATATCATCGTTTTGATCGTAATATGTATGTAACGTATATCGTATGTATTGAATTTGTCGTTAGTTCATTATGAAATATTTTAACACGTGAATGCGTTTTGACTAATCCGTATATATTACACATTAAATTCTAATAATACATATTTTTCTCGTCTCTCTTAGCGATCGTCCATATAATCGCGTTCGTATATTATTTTGTTAGTTAGTTTTTTTTTTCTTTTTTCGTTCCTTTTATCATCACTTGAAACCTTCATACCCAAGCATGTAATATCTATGATTGTAATAGTACTAACTATTTGATATTAATAAACGTCTAGGACGAGATAACGTATATAGTTTATAAATTACAGATTACGAAAAAAAAAAAAATAAAAATATGATACTCCTTAGGTAAGTGTATATATGTCTCGTTGTATTTAAAAAAAAAAAGAAAAAGAAAAATATTATTTTCCTCGAGTAAGAGGTATTCGTAAATCTAAACAAAAAAAAAAAAAAAAAGAAAAGAAAAACAAAATATATAAATTAAAAAAAAAAAAAAATAACGAATTAACGATTTAATATAAAAATTCAATATATTTTCAGCCGAAGCCGAGTCGAATCATCGTATTTCGCGTAAAGACGATGCGTTCAATCTGAATAGGCGAAAAACGATGATAGTTCCGGAATCGGTTAAGGAGGCGGAAACATTGCAAACCGAGGAACAGAATCGAACGATAACGACGAAGAAAAAACAGGCCTACGAGACTTTACGATCGAAATACGAAAGATTAGAAACCGAAGAAGACAAAAGAAACGACAACGTTGTTATCGCGGAGAAGGATTCGAGCAGTCCGTCGGAAGAGACATGGTCTAAGCTTAAGACGCAAGGTATGATACATATATATAATAGAGTTATAATTAAAATTGATTTAATGTTAAGTAAATTTAATGTCAAGTAAATTTAATGTCAAGTAGATTTAATGTCAGGTAAATTTAATGTCAAGTAGATTTAATGTCAAGTAGATTTAATGTCAAGTAAATTTAATGTTTTCTTCTTTTTCTTTTTTTTTTTTTTTTTCTTTCGAAATTATTCTCGACTTTTTAATACTTTCGGAGTGTGTTTTCTTTTCTTTTTTTTTTTTTTTTTTTTTTAGGGGTCGAGAGGATTATTAACGAAAAGCAATCGAGGGTGATGTCGTCCGAGGAGGAAACGGAAGATTTGGAAGATGAATTGGAGACGTCGGACGGAGAACGTATTTCCGGTACGGAGGAATACGACGAGGATGAGGATGAGGAGGAGGAGGAGGAGGAGGAGGAGGAGGAGGAGGATGAGATAGAGGACGTTGACGATTCGGAATTGGTCGCAAGATTGGAGGCAAGATATGGTAAATTGGAAACTCCGCAGGACAGCGAGATCGAGGATGAATTAGAATACGAGGAAGAGGGGGAGGAGGGGGAGGAGGAAGAAGTTGACGATGAGGAGGAAGAGGAAATAGAAGACGAGGATGTAGCAGGATGGAAACGTAAATACCACATCATTAAATTGTATGTCGCTCAATTCTGACATTTGTTTACGCATAATATACAATTTTTATATATATCGTCGTTATATACACACACACATATATCGATAATTATTGTGTCCTCGTTTTCATGTTGTTTATTTTCTTTTTGATCGTTCGATTTAATCAACAAAATTTGTCGTAAAGAGTTTAAAAGAAAAGGAAAGAAAAGGGAGAGAGAGAGAGAGAGAGAGAGAGAGAGAGAGAGAGAGAGAGAGAAAGAGAGAGAGAGAGAGAGAGAGAAAATAATTCTCTGAGGAAATCTGTTTGGGCGTATACGACGACCAACTTTATTTTACTTTACATTTGTTAATTTACATGAGCATGGAGGATCGCGATAAGTCATTTTGAGCTTTTTATTAATATTCATTGAATGCTTAATGTCTATCATTTAATATTATCAGGGAGATTAATTAAATAATTTTTTAATCATACATTAGCATATGCGATATATATATATATATATATATACATACTTATTTATATCTTATAATTCTTATATAATTAATGTCATTGAGTTGCGTAATTATAATAGTGTCAAAAAGAAAAAAAAATATATATTTATATATATATATATATATTTAAAATGCGATTAACAAATTGATTAAAATGTTCTTTTTTTTTTTTTTTTCTTTTTTAATTGGCAGGTATAAAAGCACCTAAAGAGACAACAGGATCGTCTAAAACTGTACCCTCGGCTACCGATAAATCTGGGATTAGTTCTAAACAGGGTGTTTCTACGACGAAGGGCGGTAAAGAAATAAATGATTTTCGAAATGTATCAACCACGGACGATTTGGTAATATACGAAGAAAAAGAAATACCACTGGTTAGTAAACGTTTAATAATAACAACGTTAAAGGGATTGAAATTAAAATCGATAATAATAATTTTTTTTTATATATATATATATATATTTATATATATTTCACGTTACACTACATAAAAATTAATAATGATTTTATTTTTCTGTTTAGGAAATTGATGACTAAGTCATACCCTCTAATCCTTAGCATTATCCACTATTTCCATCGATCATTTCATGTGTTTTAATTTTGTCAAAGTAATATACAACTTGGATGTTTTTGTTTTTTTTTTTTTTTTTTTTTTTTTTTTTTGATATACAATATAAAGTATAATTGTTCTGTAATTGTATCTGTGTAAACACATATTAATTTGATTTGCAATTATATTAATACATAAAAGCAGCAGCAGCAGCAGCAGCTTTGGGCTTAGTATTTAGCCAATAATAATCTTTGGACATTTTTTTTTTCATCTTCTAAACGTGTTACATGGAGCAGTAATAAATATCACAAAGAAAAAAGAAAAGAAAGGAAACTATAGACATACCAATTAATATTTTATTATTCAAAAATATATGTGAAAATCTATACGACTATGTTACGATTTCTTATATATTTACACGACAATATTATAAATATCTTTCATAGTGATCTATCCTAATCACCCATTCCAATTTTCTTCCTAATATTAGAAGGTGAGAGGAGAGAAGAATAACTTGCCAGAAAAAAGAATCGATAATAGAATAATGATCTTAAACAGCAAGATGAAAAGCAATAGGGATATGTGATGAGAGTAAAAATATCTATTTTCACGAAGTACTTAAGAAGAGATTTTAATTGTGACATTATTAGGTAAGATTATACAAAATTGATTATATATATACATATACATATACATATATATGTATATATATAAAATCAATTTAAATAGAACAACTGTTAGAATAAAAATTAATCAGAGATTGTTCTATATGTATATACCAAGCTTTTTACATTTATATATATATATATATATATATGCATTTAATCTACGAATATATTAATTGAAATAAATATTGTATAATATGATAATTAATATAGTAGATTCTTTTACATATTATAATATTGAAGTTTTATGTTAGTTTTGTAATTGTTGGTTGATATGATATAATTAATGGTCCTCCCAGTAATACTTTTTAAAATTTTTATATATATATATATATATATATGCTCATACATACGTATACATATTTAATCAATGAAAGCTGAATTATTTTATTATAACTAGAAATATGTACATATAAGTAAATACATCTTATAACCATATATTTGAGGTATAACAATTTCTTGCATATTTCTTTTTTTTCTTTTTTAAATGATGATAAAGATACTTTTTGTTTTCTTCTTCTTCTTTATTAAGAAATAAGAGGAGCAATTACTTTAATTACCTTTGAGCGTCATGAACTGTACACGGGAGAAACTGATAGTTTTTAGAATCTAAAAGAAAATTTTCATAGAAGAATATCACATATTTTAAACATAAATATTTACCTTCACAAAGGGACCTTAACGTCATAATGGAGGAGATATATATACATATACATATACATATACATATACATATATATATATATATATATATATATATATATATATATAAAATACTAAAGTTGAAATCTTACGATTAGGGGTTTTTTTTTTCTTTTTCTTTTTTACTTAAACAGCAGCATAGTATTAAAATATCTGTTGTAATATTTTTTTTTCATTTTTTTTTTTTAATAAAATATTGGAGCATTCTTATTTTATAAGACTATGGTAATGTAAAATTGCATATATAATATATATATATACATATATATATATATACATATACATACATACATATATATATATATATATATATATATATTTATATATATACATATAATCAAACTCATGATTCTTTTACAGGCAAAATTATAAACGGATCGAAGCGTAAAGTAACTTAATACTTATGCTTATGTCTGTGTTTGCGCGGGGAAGGCGAGGGCGGACTATTGGCCCTATGTTTTGAGGAAGTACGAGGTGGCGGTGGGGGTGACAGGGATGGCGATCTACCGCGTCTCTTTCGATCGTTACGTTCACTCCCGGGTGATCTTCTTGATGTTCTAGACGATGATAGAGATGGCGATGGGGTACGTCGTATACGGGGTGGCGATGGGGTCACTGGTACACGCTTTTTGTATGGTGATCGCGATCTACGTTTATTACGCGGTGATCTACTGCGGGATCTAAAACAGTATAATGATAATAATAATAATAATAATAATAATAATAATAATAATAATAATAATAATAATAATAGATCATATTGAGATCATAGGAAGACATCCTTATTAATTACAATTACCTCATCGTATACATACATATATATATATATATTTTTTTTTAGGTTCTATTTATTTATTTACTCTCTCTCTTTTGTTTTTCTTTATTTTGATTTTGATTTTTATTTTTTTTTTTCCTTCTCGTGAATGATAACTTATTTAATGCTTGTAAAGTATCAGTATGTATATCTCCCATAGTATGTGTTGTTTTACTGAGAATTATTATTATTATTACTCTTGTTTATTACTTCAATATTTTTCTAGTGTATTATTACTTTTTTTTTTTTTTTTTATATATATATCATTAACGCGATACACGCAGTCTTTTTGAGGTCCCAAAATATTATAAATAATTAATAGAACACGCACACAACATGCATGTATGTGTACATACAATTATATTATTTAAAAGTCTAGTAAATGAATAGTGAATATGAGAACAGATGTAATGATTAATGGATAATGTAAATACAATAAAATAATAATAATAATACATATAGATATTTTCTTAATGTATTTGTCTTTTTATTTAATAATTCGTCGAGTAAAATTTATTATTATGTCTGTTTCTTTTTCTTTTTTTTTTTTTTTATTAAACATTTTTTTATACGTACCTGTATCTATTGCTCTTAGATGAAGGACTAGCTGAACGCCTTCGGTCCCTGTAATGGCTTGGAGATTCCGGTGTTGTACTACGTTTCTTTTCCCTCCTTCTGTCATCCTCTCGGTCGTCGGTTTTCAGGTCCTTCATTTCCCTTTCGCTCTATAATTTATAATAAAAAAAAAAAAAAATAATAATTTTTATTTCGAAGAGATATATCGTGTGGAAGAAAAAATGAAAAAAATGCACAACCTTTACCTTTCTTATTAATTTCTTCCTGTAATGTTCAACTTGTCCTTGAATTGTCATACCAGATTTTAATGTTCTCCTACCACTTTCAAGTTCATCCTGATATTGCATAGTTTTAACTTCTATTTCACGTAACCTATTACGCCTTTCTTCATTGTAATCTCTACTACTATAGACATATACAGTGTTTGATGAATATAAAACTTTAAATTCTCAACATATTTTCAGTTTAATCTTTTGAAACGTTCGCGATACTTTGGACCATGCTGTTACCTTAGGGTATATATATTACCTGGAATCCATACTAGCATCTTGAGAATTTGAATCGTCATTTTGACCTAATTCTTCCCACTTACTAGTAGTCATAGCTTGTGCTTCAACCTATTAAATCAGAAGATATTTATTATGATCGTATTTCTAACAAAATTTTGTTTCCAATTCTTTTCTTTTTTTTTTTTTTTTTTTTTTTTTTTAGTCTATACAATAATAAAAAAAAACTCCATTAATATATATGCATAGGGAAAAAAAGAATTTTTGAAAACCTGGTCTGGGTCCACGGTTTCCCATCTTGAAGGTACAAAACCGGCTGGCATTGCTGGCTTCTTTTCGTCTTCTTTATTTCGTAAATTCATATTATCTTCATCGTCCATAGGAACGCCATCGATATCTTCGTCCACTATATAAAATAAAATTAATATAAAATATTCATTATATACGTGTGTATATATATATATATATATATTTAATGTAAATAATAATTACTAGGTACTCCATCAATGTCGTCATAATTGGACGTTGTTTGTGGTGTCAGTCCATGTTTCATTGCTCCTTTAAGTAAAGCTGCGCCATCCAAAGGTACACCGTCTAAATCTTCTCCACCTTCGCCGTCAACATCGGATAAAGGTGCTCCATCTATATCTTCCTCGTTTTCTGGTTCAGGCTCATCTAACTAAAAGTTAAAAAAAAAAAAAAAAAAAAAAAACAAAAAATGTAGTTTATTTTATACGATTAAATATCACGATGCGATAGTTAATTATAATAAAATATTTATATTTACCATAACAAGACCCAAAAACGTATTTTGCAGTTTAACAAGAAAGTCCCTTGGATAAACTGCCCAATCCTCCCATGCTCTGAACATTCTCATTACGCGTGCTTTAAATCCTTCTGCCTTTAATCGACTGTCAAATTGTTTGTAAGCTTGATTTACTTCATTGAAAATATCAAGAAGACGTGTCTCGAAACTGTAATATACATATAATTATTACATGAGTGTAGATATATATATATATATATTATGTTTATTACGAAATATAAATATTTACGCTTTTCTGTAAATCGTAGCATTAGTAACTTTTACACCACAATTGTGTAATACATCAGATATAAGATACAATCTTGCTATCTTTTTATTAACAGGCGTTTGGAGTATTGATAATGACTCTGAAATACAGTCGCATATTTCTTCAGCCGCTTCTGCGTGTTCTATGCAGAAAACCATTGCTTCCGCAACTTTTATTCGTTCCGGTGATATATTCCTCAATAAATCCTCTAATCTATCTCTTTGACTATATGGAAAAAAAAAAAAAAAACAGATAATTTTATTATAAACTTTTATTACATTTATACGCAAAGGTAATTAAAAAGGTATCATTGTAAATTACCTGTTAGATAAGCTACCCCTTCTCGGTTCCTGTCTTTCTTCCAGTTCAATTAATTCATCGGGCATACCTTGCGTCCATGGATTAATAGGTGGTGGTCTCCATACGCTTCCACCTTTGAACATTCTAAAATCTTCCGTACGCCATTCTTTCTGACCATCTCCTTGCAGAATAGAATATAATTTCCAACGATAATACGTATGTGCGGGTGAATAATTTTCAAATAAAAACCTTGGATGGAAACATTTTTCATTATATAAATACATACATTAAACATTTTATATGATATTTTATAATTAAATGGATAACAAACCTAAACATGGGATTGTTCAATTCTCGATTCATTATCATCGCTTCAAACATTGGACCTTCTCGAATTACAAATTCCACCATTCTATGTATTAACATGACTAAGTTCCTATAACGCAGAGTTTTATTAAATACGTGTTTTCATAAATTGGAAATAACAGGATCTATCTTCTTGAGGTTGTGTTAAATTTCCTGCATGTATACTTACAGAAAATTCAGAATCAACTAAAAACAACAAATACCTTTCGGTTGGAATAACCACTTTGACAACTGCGTTCTGCAGAACCTGTGACAGTCCAGATCACAGTGTAATAGTAACAGTCGATAGAGTGTTCCAATCCACATTCCACAATTTGCACCCCAAGAACGGTCGCCAACAAATTAACACAACACAATTTGTAAACGTAGATTAGAGATATCTTGATATCATGATAGGAACATTATATGCCTATCATTAATTTTAGAATATTTTTTTTTTTTTATATATATATATATATGTGTGTATTTAACTTGCCAAAATGTATCTGGGATTGTTATTCTCATATGCAACACTTACCAGTTACATTTATCTAAAATGCTCTTATAACTTCTTTATCCAAAGATGTCATGCTTTCATATTCAATTACATTAAAAAGTTATAAGTATACAAAAATGAAATATTATAATTATTAGTATTAATGTAATATATAAAATTAAAAAAAAAAAGAGAGAGAGATAAGTACATCACTGTCTACTTTACTGAAGGCATGTTTCTTTTTTTTTTTTTTTTTTTTTTATATATAAATACACTTTATAAGACATGTATACCAAAATAATATCTATTGTTATTGAAAGCAATTTACTTTAAGAAGCAGGTTTTTGTAATGAGCATTGCAGAAACCTACTTTGGCATGATTTCTTTTTCTCCCATGTAATTACATTAAATTTATTTTCTACACTTCAATAACGAAAGACACTCTAACAAAATATATAGAATAACATTAAAATACTATTACCTTTTCGAAGTTTTCCTTTTCCTGGGGATCTGCACTCTGGAGGTTGCGGATACGTGGTATCTGAGATTATGTTTCAAAAATGGTTATATGTTTCTAATAAATATTGGTGGAAAAAAATGTCATAAACATTTCTTTGTAATAATCTTATTTCACTAAATAAGTGAATATATATATATATATATAACATAAATAAATAACTTATTGCTTCCACTGAGCAATATACGTCTGCCTTACCGCTTGTAATAAGTATATAATAGATGGAATTATGATAAAAATTATATATTGAAAAATTAATTTAATTAAAATATATTATTAAATATTACTTGACAAAAATGTCTGAAATACTATAAAATTTAAGTTTAACGAGTGAAAACATGTTCAATAATCAAAACGATTATGGAGTACCTACATAAAAGGAAAATAGTCTATAAAATTATTACTATTATTATTATTATTATCTTTATTATTATTATGATTATTATTATTATTATGATTATTATTATTATTTAATACTAAATTCTAAGATGATTTAAAAAAAATCTTGCTTCCTTTATGATAATATATATATAAAGCACACAAGTAAAAAATGTATATCTTTGAAGTGAAAATACTTCTTAACTAAATTTTTAAACAATATGCATGATAGATAAAAAGGGTAATTGTAATATAATAATAAAACGAAATTCGTTAAAACGAGATTGATTATTTTATTAACTGCACCTTTCAATTGGTTTAATTCATGTACCTTGTGTCTGTCACGGCGATGTGGTTGTGCATTAAATGGAAGACCAGATGGAGGCGGTGGCTGTGTAATCTCCATCAAAGCAGGTGGAATGTAAATAGGGTACGGTGGTATTGGTACACTTTTCCCCCAGCCTAATTTCATCTCATACTGCATTATATCACGACCTGTTTTATTATAACACAAATCATTTGTTCATTACTATTTGTATTATTATTATTATTATTACTATTATTACAAATAATAAATATATTCAATACAATTAATTTATCTTAAAATTGGAAATTTTAAGAAGATTATCACTTACCATTTAAATTTTTCAATGCTCGTTCTCCATCTTTACGACTCATAAATGCTACAAATCCACAATTTCTTTGTCTTGCCTTTTCCTCATCACTACGTGGCCACATGATTTTAATACTGGCTAACGGTCCATATTTGCCAAAAATTTCCATAAGTTGCTGTTCCGTAATCTGTGAATAAACAAAAACAATCATTAATCAAATTTTGCTTATAGAAAAAACATGCAATTTTTACCTTAGGATTTAGATTTCCTAAATATAAATTTGTCGTATTGGGATCGCCATTATCAAACGAACCATCTATAAAATTGAAATATTTTGGTTTACTATTAATTTAGAAAATACATAAATTTAATATTTATGGAAGAGAAAGGAGCAGAGGTATGGGATTACCCTCATACATCAGGGCAAGGAGACGAGGATCATCAATGAAGTTACGTAGATTAGCTTTTCGTGGATCTGGATATGGGGATATACCACCTATTAAAATTTTAAGTATACCGAGAACTCATAAAAAAATTCAAAAATTATGGACTCAAAAAAAAAAAAAAGAAAAGAAAATTTGGATAAACCAAGATAGTGCGATATGAACAATTTGATTGTTAAAGAGTTCTCTTATAATACGGGTCACATAATATTTATATATATATATATACTTATATATATATATACCTTCGACGCATTTTAATGCAGCCATCATCGGATCTTCTGACTGAGTCGAAATCACAGTTTTTACCACACCCTTATACTTGTGCCTTTCTTCGCGCTCTTCTTGTATCATTTTAAGTTCTTCCTTGAACAATTCAAGATTACTTTTCTTCTTTTCTCCTTCCTTTTTCTTTTTCCCCAATCTATCCAGTTTACGTTCATTTGAACCGAGAAGTCTTGCGTATTCTTGAGCTTGCTCAGCAGACGATCTATTCTCAACAAGTTCAGATATTTTAGACTGTGGTTTATATAATTTTCCTTTCTCTCTAGTATCTTCCTCTGTAAAATATTATATAATTTATAACAAAGATCGTGTCTTAAGATCCAAAAATTTAAGAACCACGCGAACGTACGTCTTTTGCCAGCATCATAAGTTCCAGCTTTTACCCAAACTTTGCTTGTCGTTTTACTAGGAGTCTCTTGAAACGTCGCTACAAACTCTTCGAACGCCTATTTAAAGACACATAAAATACATACATATACATATATATATATATAAATATATATATATATATATCTACACACATATATTTATAAATGGCAAAGAACTTAGAAAAATATACTTTATATAATTTTTAATGCCTACTTGAGCAGCAGCCTGTTCTTGTTCTTTCTTACGCTGTTCTTCTAATTCTTTTTTACTCAATGGACGTTTTCCCATTGTACCAATGGAAAACGCTTTGAGCTTTTGCTCTGTAATTTGCTACAATGAAGAAAAAAATAAGGCGTATAAATAAAAAGTTAAACGTCGAGCCGTAACATCGAATAGAAAAATCTTTAAATACACATTATTGTTTCATACCTTCATCATAGTTTTATCCGCCATCTGTAAAGTGTAATACGTAACCTACAATAGTGACATGAATATAATAATGAAAGAAGCGTAGAAATATTACATATTAATAAATTAATTTAAATTAGATAATAATAGGAACACACGTTATCGAAAACTGTTAATTTCCTTTCATACAACGTGTCTCAAATGCGTCTCAACAACCCAATTCGTTTTCTATGTTGTATCTAACACTCGAAGAAAGGGTTTAGTGCAATCTTGAAACATTTGAGCAATTATGGTAATTAAAAAATTTCTTCGATAAATTATTAGGAGCTATCTCGTGTCGTTTAAAATCAAAAACTTTCGTTTCGCGACAAAGGCCGTAACAACGATTTCGCTTTACTTGCTACTCGTCGATGAACGAAATCGCGGCGGCGGCGGCGGCGGCGGCGGCGGACCTTCGTAAAATCAAACAGGATTTTTGTTAGAAACGATGTACATGCACATTTTATCATTACTCCCCGACGATAGTTAGCGTACGAGTAGGCGAATACGACGACATCTGTTGAAATTAAGAAAAAAATACATGTAAAAATTAAACATGGCCGGTGTTTTGTTTGTGTGTAAAAATGGTTATGCTTTACGGCTATGTTTAGATAATTTTTCGCGGTAATCAAATAAATTTCTCGTCGAGTTAGGACGGAGAAAGATGAACGCTACGAGCCTTTACGTATCGACATGTCGGTTGGTATTACAAGCGGATGCTGAAGATCCGAATTCGTGGACAGACTTGTATAGGCTAGTTCCGTACTTGCGGCAGAGCTTGAGTTGTACAGTGTGTTCGAATTTGTTGATCGAGCCGCATACACCAACCGAAACGAACTGTCAACATCATGTGTGTCGTGGATGTAGAGGTGGTCGTAAAAAACTCAAACCATCGTGTAGTTGGTGCAAGGATTATGATAAATACGTTGAAAACGTCCAACTTCGGATATTGTTACAGTGTTACAAAAAACTCTGTGAATACTTGACAAGCACAAATATTTATCGGAGCTTAATACTCTCCGTGTCTTCCAATACAACAAGCAATGGGCCATCTGCTATCGGTGCTACTAGTCTCATGGAACTCATACAAGAAGGGACCGGTTTTAAGGACGAATTCAAAAGTACAGCCGGTTTATCTAAATCGGCGTACAGTATTCTCCCTTGCGTTTATACCAGTACTACCTCCACTCAAACTCAAGGAAATACTATGTCGACATCTGAAAATATTACGCAAAACATACCAGGTTGGTTCTAGGATCTAATTAATTGTTATTCCTATGCCTTGTATTTTATTTACTAAGATACGCACTCACATAATTTATCGCATTTTAGAGTCGCCTACCATTCGTACGGTTTCAAATGGATCTTCGATATATTCGGTGATGTATGCTGGGTCTGGTAACAAAATAACGATAAAACGGAAGGCAGCGGCCACGGAAGAAATAGAAGTGGGACAACAGGAAATGGATGGAACTCAACAAGGCTCTGTAGGAGGGGTAAAATGCATTCCATCTTCCCAACTTAAATATGGGACCCCTTCTCAGAAAAAATCTTCAAAGGGCAGCAAAGTAATTTCAATAGATATTCGGTTAATCTTATGCCTTACAGGAAATATACATTGCACTGTAATTTTTATATAAATGCTAAATGATGTGCATCCTCGTTAATGCTACTTGTAAGGTACAATAATTTACTTGAATTTGCATAACATTTAACAATTTTGTGAACATTAATTTTTAACCTTCGCATATATCATTCATTAGTCCATACTAACATTTGTCCCAGAAAAGGTTTTGTATTATATTCTCCTTGGTCCCATAATGAGATTAATGCAGATGTCATAGATTTCATAATCAGTCATCTTAACCAATTAAGCATGCGCATTAATAAAACATGTAAATACATACACCTCTGCATTAATCTGCACTATTTTAACTCTTTTTTAATCTCTTTCTTTTTTTTTCTTTTTTTTTATCAATAATAACATGGCTTGCTCTGTTATATGCAGTCCTCGGGCAGTTTTAAAAAGCCACGATCAAGTTCTACTAGGAGCAAAAGAAAAGGATGCAGATGTGGTAATGCTACAGCTATACCTGGAAAATTAACATGTTGTGGCCAAAGATGCCCTTGTTATGTTGAAAGTAAACCATGTATTGAATGTAGATGTAGAGGTTGTAGAAATCCACATACAGCTGATGGTTTAAAGGTATTGTAATATTATTATTGTTTTTCTCTAAGACCTTTTATAATTCGTATTATATATTTCCAATGATTGTTTAATTATTATATCCTATATACACAGATGCGTATATATATGTATACATCTATGTATATATATTGCAGATCCGCCCACACATACCGGAACTTCATAACTTGCAGTTACAACTATCTACTCCTTTGGATTGTGACGAACTGAACTCGGATCCCTTAGGATCCGTGTCGCAATGTCTTTCAACGTCTCCTACAACAATTCAAGTATTAAATGTCTATTCCACTCCAAGACTTGATATTGATAACGTTCCACAAAATTTGCCTGCAGCTTTATTAGTAGGAGAAGACGCTATAGTTAGTACTGAAAGTGAAGCGGAAGACAGTGATATACAAATTGATGTGTGACAAAGTGTTTAAATAAAATTATGCACTATACATGACACCATAGTTACGAATAATTGATTAGGATGGAATATACATATATATACATATACACACATATATATATATATGTATATGTATAAGTATATATATATATATATATATATATATATATATATATATATGTATATGTATATGTATATGTATATGTATAGAAAGAGAGAAAAAAAAAATTAAAAAGTGAAGCTTATGCGATATAATAATCGTAAAGCTATTATCAGGATGATAAGTAACAATATTTCATTTCTGGGTCTTATTAACCCTTTCGTGATAGCGGAATTGATCGCTAAAGCATTAGAGTCTCCGTGCAATAAGTGTACAATTCGCCCGCTGATAGTCTCTGGCGTTTCGAATTTACTTCTTATGCTTTGGAGAGTTACTTTGATAATAAAAATTAAAATCATATTAATAAAAAAAAAAAAATAAATAAATAAATAAGTAAATAAAAGATAAATGAGATAAACAAATAATATGCTATAGACAAAATACTGTATATTGATTATAGTCGTTCTTAGTATGTGAACAATGTTTCATGGCAAGCGACTATATAAATTGCCCGTAATAGCAAAAGGAAATAATAGTTGATAATTCAGATATGAAAAGATAAATCTTGTACAACAGCACCAATAACCAACAATTTTGTTCTACTCTAAAAAGTCTTGCAATCATTTTTCTGTTGAAAGTCATTAAAAAAATCTACTTATTAAAATGTATTTAATTATCTTTATATTAGGTTTGATGACATGTATTTGCACCAACAAAATTTATTTTGCATTTGAAGATTTGTTATTGTTATATGAAATTGAAAATTGAACTTATAGAGATAAAAACTAAACAATTAATCTAGTTGTATAGTATAAAAGGCAAGTTCTTGGAACTATAATGTTTTAAAAATTTTATCAAAAATTATGACTTCTATTCGAAACATTACAAATTATACTTGAAAAAAATATAAAAATATTTAATATAAAAGTACAATATGATATTTAATAAAAATAAGTCTATCGTATATTTTGAAGATCTTTGTTTTTCTTTGTTTTTTCTTTTTACAATGTAAGAATAATAAATCTTAATCTATTTGATTGTTTAGAAGATATATTAAATAATATAGGTACAAAGATATGTAGATAAAAACAAGAAAGATATGTTTTCTTTTTCTTGTCCATTGCATGAAGCTGTTGTACATTTAAAAAAAAAAGAAAAAAAAATAGATAGAGAATATAGAAAATTATTGAATACCTTTTAAAAGAAAATGTACATAATTATATAGTGATTTAAAAAAAAAAAAAAAAGAAAATTAAACAAACATAAACTTGCCACTTGTACATACAATGACTAAAAGTCACACATATTTTAGCTACATATATTTTAACTATTTTACATACCGATATTTCCACTTTTTTAATATAAAGGTGCAAAAACAAAACACATTCAGCATTTTCTTATATCGATAAAAAAGAAAAAAAAAAGAAAAATTAGCTCTTAGCAAATAAAAAAAAAAAAAAAATAAAAAAAGAATGTTAAATTATATGATAATAATAATGTAAATATATATATATATGTATAAGCAGTACAATTTGTTCATACCACGTTAGAATGTGAAACTGGAACTGTGGGGGCAAATATGGCTGTAATTTTGACTTTGCCTCCAATTTTATAGAAAAATATGAGATATTAGATATATGATAATTTGCCTAACGTTTAGGTGATTTAATGTAAATAGTAGTATATAGATAATGATTTTATAGAAGTGGGAGTATTATCTTATGTCCAAGACTTACAAATTCTATTTTTTAGAACTGGATTTGTTGACCTTGTGAGATAGAAAATTTCATCTACATATATATCTCCATCTATTTGAACAATTGTAACCAAATATTTACCACTTCCAAATGTTAGTACAAAATTACTAACTAATGTGTAATGCATTTTTATTGCAATTGTTTTCATAATATATCAACACCATACATTTTTTTAATATGGAGATCTATTAATTTATTGTTATATTTATATTGTGTTAACACAATAATAAAATAAACAATGAAGTTTAGGATGATTAAGACAAAATAAATTTGCATAATGTTCCATTTAAAATGGGAATATGAAAAGGATGTAATGTAATTCAGAAATTTGTATAACATATAGATTATTCAGGAAAATTATAGTAACAGATATGATATATTTCTCTTAATTGCTGTATTTCCTGGTTTTTTATCTTTTTTTTCTTTCTTTTTTTTTTTTTTTTCTTTTTGTAAATAACCTACTAAAATATAAAAAGCTTTTTTACTTTAATCATACAAATAGTATAAAAGATATTTTATCTCGGTCCTTTCTTATCATCTATTACCTATACACAATGTTCTATAAAAATAGCATACTCAATTTTTAGCATTTAACATGGTAAAAAAGTAAAAGATACTTCTTTCTGTAATGTTCATTATTTGGATGTTATTGATTTTAATTATAGTAAACAATTCTTATTAAAAATATTTTAGGTATTATATATATATATATAAATTTACAAGCAGATCTCAATAATTATTTCGTCTCATAAAAAGTACATGCCCTATGTTGATAGTAATAAGTTTCCTTGGCACATATTTGTTTGTATTGACACCAATCTATGGTCATTCTAATATTTAAAACGATTACACAATGAATATAATTTATTTGATTAAATTTCAAATTTATTCCAACGCTTGTTTAGATATATAAGATACTTTTGATATTGTAGATATAATATACATATACAAGAATAATTACGGAATTTACTTATTAGTCAGATTAATTATTATTTATTAAAAATTTGGGGATATTAACATAAAGCAAAATTGTTGCCAAGAAAGCTCTAATGTCAAATACTATATTTAAAATTAAGGAAAATGTGGATGTATATGTATATAATTGTAGCTATGCATTTCTGTATCAATGCTTCTATATAGTATATCCGATATAAACCTGATTAATAGATAAATTAAAAATGGTAGTAGTTTCAGTGAAACGATTTATTACATTTTATGAAAAAAAAACGTTGGTTAAGGATATATAAGATTTAGTTTATGAAGGTAATTTGTAATGTCATTATAGTCTCTCTCCAAGAATATGTCATACAGTGTCACTACATACAGAATTAACAGAATAAACCTATTTTACATACTAATTCATAAACTTTAATATTTCCATCTAATGACAAAACAGTACATATACATATATATATATCTGGCGTGATTAATATTATCGTTTTTTAAATTTATACCGTCACAAATTTTGAATTTATGATTTTTTCGCGGGTTTTTATCTATTCACAATTTATATATAATTCAAACTGATAACTAATAACCATATATAATTAGGTAGATAATTTTAGAAGACGTCAGTTTAAATTTAGAAAAGTCTATTGAACTATTATTCTTTTTTCTTTTTTTGGTAACATACTATTCGTATGACATAAGTAGTAACCGAAGAGAGAAATTCAAAGATGGCCGCGATTAAGTTTGGATCGCATTTAAAGGAATTGCGAATTCTTTTATGTCAGACGTCAAAATCAAGTGAAGGAGTTAGGTAAATGAACGTTCGAATAATGACAAAAAGAAAGGAATTATTAAAGTAAAGTTAAGAAAAATTTTTCGTCGATATAATTGTACGGTTACAACTCTAACCTAACTGTCCTTATATTTGTTTTTAGGGACTTCATAAAACAGAGGTATGTTGCTATTAAAAAAAGTAATCCGAACATTCCAATTTTAATTCGGGAATGTTCTTTAATTGAACCAAAATTATATGCACGTTATGGTAAGTTATATTTTGTAATATTAATTTTATCAAAGCGCTATTACATAAATCTTACAATATTGTTAAGATTATAATTAAAATAATATTGGAAAAAATAAATAATTGTTATCGTATTTTAATAATGAAATATAATTAAAATTCAAGAAATACTTGACACACAGTGTATTATATATTTATTATAACGATCTTTTTCACAAATACGTATATTACAATATTTCAGAATATGGCGTAGAACGGAATGTACCTTTGAATGGCTTAAAGTCTGAAGAAATTCTTGAGAGACTCAAACAACTTGTATCCTCAAAACCATGAAGAATATACTCTACCTTGTAATATAGATATGTATTATAATTGTTTAGTTACCAAATAAAATAGTTATATATAAATTAAAAAGAGTAAAACATTCGAAATAATTATTTTTAATTTATAGGAACAATTTTAACAGGAACTTAATAATATGTACATTAAAAATCAGCATAATCAACAGTGAGAATGTAAAAATTACAAAATATAAAATCTATAATGTGTACGTATATAATATTTAAAAAATCTATAACATAACACATATGTCTAATGAATTATGATATAGTGAACTTAATCAAGTAAAAAAAAATTTCTAAATATATGTCATGATATGGTTTCAATTATTTATTTCTTTTTTCTTTTTTTAATGTTATCATAATTGTTATAGCTTTCATTGGAACTAATTAAGAAAATATATATATATATATTTTCTTCTTTTTCTTATATCATTTTTAATAGATTTTGGACAAAAAGAAAAATTCGTCTAATTGTTTAATCTGATCCTATTAGAAAATCTGCCTGCAGATTTTCATATATATATATATATATATTCTACTTTTTACTATTATATTATACTTTGTTTTATAAGGCTATTCATCACCCTCTCGCTTGAATTGCGTCTAAATTGGCGACGAGTGTGATAAAAGGATTAACAAGAAGCGCGTTAAGGGAGAACATATTTATCCCTTTCTCTTCATTTATCGTATGGGCATGTATATGCTTGTGTACATATATTGTGCTCATTTCGTTTTTATCGTGAATTAAGTAGCTGAACTCAACATTAGATATTTGACTTTACAAATTACCCGGCGTGCAATCAATACATATCTTATAATGGTAAGGACATGTAATTTATAGATAGAACAATTACATATATATGGATATGTAATACAACATTTCTTTGTAACAAATAAAAACCTATGAAACTATATCATTTCATTACAAAGTATAGCAACTAAACGCATAAGCGATATATGGATTTTTTTTTGTTTTATCAAATAACATTTATATAAACTAAAAGAACATATTTCTTTTCTTTTTTTTTTTTTTTCTAGCAATTAAAGCATTCTTTTGAACACTATATAATATGAACGTGAAATAATATCTATAATAATAAATTATATAAAGTGCCTGTCATCTTCAAATCTTCATTCCAAACGTTGTATAACTTTGGCGTAAGTATCACGGCTTTTATCTTTTAAATAATAATAAAGTAACAACTAAAAATGCTAGTAGTAAAACATATAAATAACCATTGGAATACTTATGGGCATCAAGTACTATTAGTACTATAGTCTATGCAAAAAAAAAACGAAATAAAAGACATATAAAGACATACATTATCTAAAATCATTGTTTATAAATTAATGATTATATATGTATATGTATATGTACATATATATATATATATATATCTAAATCTTTTTTTAATTTTATTCAAAATCTATAGTTTATTAATATTTCTTTTTTTTGAAATAACAATAAATATTAATTAAACCATTTACCGAATATCAGATATGCTTATTTCTCGAAGTGTTATAGTGTAACACAAGCATAACCACGTGATAAATCTATGCAGCACATTGCAGTGATCTATGGTATAATTACCTAATTCTCCTAAGGATAATTATCAATCGATTTTTATGAATAAGGATTCGTTCGAAAGATAACACGTTGATTCGCGAGACAACTTTCCAATTTTAAAAAAGTATTACATTCGTTGAATAAAATTATTTGTACATTTAATTGAGAACTTAACTTATTTATCGAAATTTTAAGAAATTAGTCACCTGTAACAAGTTTTTTACCTTTCTAATAAGCCCTTGTTCATTAAAATCGATATAGAATTATGTTCAGAAGAATTTATGGCTACTTGAAACTTTGTTTAACTAGTATGGTGGTAAACCAAATAGTTCTGGACGAAAATCATCAAGGCTTTTCAATACGATAGTTGCATTTTCCAGATATTTTTTATCCAACAAAGGATCTGGCACCATTACAACTTGCATTCCTGCGGCAATAGCAGCTTCTACTCCATTAGGAGAATCTTCAAATACTAGGCACTGTAATATCATACCAAGTTATATTTTTTAATATAACTTTAATGTTTAATATTATATATATATGTATATATGTATAAAAGAAACAAAATTATAAACTTAAAGACCTTTGAAGGTTCAGGCTTGTCTGGAAACCGTTGGGCAGCTACAAAAAATATATCTGGATGTGGTTTTCCTTTTTCTACCTCTGGATCTGTACCGCCATAAACTTTATGATGAAACAGATCAAAAATATGCCCCCATCTTCGAGTTTTTATATCAGCAGTTGTTTTAGCAGAACTTGTTGCAAGCGCAATTGGAACATTGTGTTTTTTGAGATGTTTCAAAAGACGCTCTGCACCTATATAAATGCGTGATATTTTATATAATATATAAAGGTATTTATTTTATGAACTAAGTCAAATGCCAATATAAATTTGTAACATGAATGGTTTTTTTTTTTTTTTTCTATATATTGATATATACCTGGCATTAAATTACACTTTGGAAATATATCAGCATATATAGCTATAAGCTGACTTTCAAATTCTGGCCCAGTAATTGGTAATTCCAACATATCGACAATGGCCTTTGCAGATTCGTTACTCTTTAATCCCATAATCTTTATTTTATGTTCCCAAGTATATTCTTTACCATATAATTGAGTAATTTGATTGAAAGCTTTGGAGTACAAAATCTCTGTATCTAAATATTAATACAGAAATATTATGAAAAATACTTTGTATTTATTAGAGATATTACTGCAATTCTATTCAATATATTAGAATAAAATTATTCGAAATAAAACGCGAAATAAAAGATTGTAACTATATAATATTTCAATGGTTATATATGTGATAATAAATAGATAGATAGATAGATATAATACCTATCAATAATCCGTCCATATCAAAAATACAGTGCGTTACTTTTTTAAAATTGTCGTCAGCCATTTTCAAAGTAAATTCTTTTGTAGGTTAACTGCAATAATAATATAAAATATCAGTCAATATTATTACCAATTGTAATAAGTTAACAATACAATGGTGTAAAAAAATGTTATTTTCTCTTTGCCACTTTTTTATTGGAGTATGATATTTAGAATGAAATAATATCACTTACGATTTGATATTTCCACTATGTAAGACCGTTGATAACGAAACAATAATTAAAGATTCGAACCAGTTTATCGAGATAATCAAAGAGTATGATGAAATCCTTCACCAGATGTCTTCTTGAGATTTTTTAAAGATAGCCGAGTATGATGTAAGTATTGTAAACAATTCTTGTTGCAAATATAATTTTTTTTTTTATATTTATCAACGAAAGATAATAATATTGACACAAGTTAATTGACTCGTATATTACAATAGTAATCCGTTTATTACGGATTTTTTACTCATATCTCTTTTCTTAATAATAATTATTTATTAAATCGTAGAATAACTCTGTATAAGAAGGTGTAGTTCCGATTTCTTTTTATTTTTTTTTCCTTTCCCCCCTTTTTTTTTTCTAAGTACGAGTATAGAATCTACGAGCTGAAGTAAACAGAAGTATTAGGCAACCGTTGAGCTTAGAGAACTTAAACGATGTTAGATATTAACTATTATAACCAATCAATTTTATAATCGCTTAACGAGTAACAAATGATTAATAAATAAATACATCGTATTAGAAATGATTGGTTAAATTCTATTGGTATATACATATATATATATATATATATATATATATATATATATATATATGATATGATATTGTTCAATTGGTGTTGATATTTAATAAGAGTTTTACGAAGATTTAAAAAAGTACATTTATCGTTTGGTATATATAAGAAAATTAAAACTACGGCGTATGAATGAAGTGCTTAAGTTTTATTGTTTTATTAATAATTTTTTTAAAAGGACACTGCGTCGAACAATACTGCAAAGTTAATGATGCAGAAAATTGCGATGAAAAAGATGAAGGTTATAAATATACGAAAGGTATTTATTTGATTTTATTTATATGTTGTTCTTTGTGTTAAAGATTAAAAATATATATATATATTATTATTATTATTATTATTATTATCATCATCATCATCATCATTTTTTTTCTTTACAGGTTCAATTGAAAAATATGAAAGATATATTGAAGCTATACACAATGCCGAAAGGAATTACATAGAATGCAATGCAACAAGATGTGAATGTTTTAAGGATATGATAATTAGAGATTTAAAGCCATTCAAGAAAAATGGTATAAGCAAAGAATTGATTGACATGGCAAAGACCAGGTATGGGTATGATCTGTTGTAATTGACAGGCACGTTACTATTTCTCCATTTATTAATTTTTAACTGGTATACAATATTTTTATATTTGTTTTTCTTTTTCTTTCTTCTAGAGGCACATTTTATCAAATAATAGGAGGAAAGCTTTACAGAGAGAAGGATTGTATGTTTCCATCAAGATGCGCCGGTATAGAACATTTTCTTTTGAAAATAATTCATAACTTAACCGATATGGATTTGGTCGTTAATACAAGAGATTATCCTCAATCTAACAAGCATTTCGGGAAACCTTTACCTGTATTTTCTTTTAGCAAGGTAACGTGTGTAAATTATTATATAAAGCTTGGAACATACTTTCCAAATTTTATTTTTATTTTCTTTTTTTTTTTTTTTTATCTAAAAAACATTGTTTAAGAAAAGAGAAAAAAAAAAAAGAAAAGAAAACTCATTCAATTCGATATCATTCTAATTGGTGTCCAAATTCAGCACATTACACAATATTTATAGACACCACAATATTATGATATTATGTATCCAGCATGGGCATTTTGGGAAGGAGGACCTGCTATATCTTTATACCCTCGTGGTCTTGGACGGTGGGATCAACACCGTGAATTATTAAATAAAGCTAGCGAAAACATACCGTGGAATAAGAAAAAAGAAAAAGTATTCTTTCGTGGCTCTAGAACCAGTTCCGAACGCGATAATTTAATATTATTGAGCCGTGAAAATCCGAACTTAGTTGACGCGCAGTATACAAAGAATCAAGCATGGAAGTCTGATGAGGTAAGTTAATTATTACTTTTTCTTTCTTTTTTTTTTTTTCTTTTTTTTTGATTATCTACATTAAAGTTTCATCCTTAAATACGAATTTTTAATTTAGGATACATTACATGCACCTCCAGCCTCAGAAGTTCCATTAGAATCTCATTGTGCATATAAGTATTTATTTAACTATCGAGGAGTCGCGGCTTCATTTCGATACAAACATTTATTCCTGTGTCGATCCTTAGTTTTCCATGTTGGCGACGAATGGACAGAATTTTATTATGACGCCATGAGACCATGGATTCATTTTATTCCCGTTCCCAAGGATGCCAGCCAAACTGATTTAAAGTAAGATATACGGTAATCTTGTAACATATTTTGAGAGCATTAAAAATAATTTCTCTATATAAAATAAGTTCTTAAATACTATTACTTATATTATTCCGTAATTATATTATATATCATTATATATCTCTATTGTAATTTAACTAATGTTCACATTTGCTTTCAGAGAACTCATACAATTTGCTATGGACAATGATATTTTATCGGAAAAAATTGCAAATCGCGGAAGAGATTTTATATGGGATAAATTAAGGATGAAAGATATATTGTGCTTTTGGAAAAAATTATTGAAGAGTTATGGGAAACTTTTGTCTTATAAACCAGTATTAGATAAGCATCTGATTAAAATCGAGCGAAAATAAGTAAGTATTTTATAATTGACGAAATTAAAAAATATATTATATAATAAGTGGAATCATTATGCTAGGTAAAATATACATGTATTTTATTATAATGTTTACTTTATGATAGTGGAAAGTATATTACAATGGAGGTTTTGTTAATTGGAGTGAAACACAGCTATGTGGCAAGTTTCAAAGTGAATCATTGATACCCCAACATTACAATCAACACAAAAACGGCCTTGTACTATGTTTATAATAAATTTTTATTCTTCAAAACATAATAGGGATATAATAATATGCTGTTATTTTAATATGAAAAAATATTTGTAAACTAACTAACTAGTAAATATGTTATTTAATAAATAACTGATCATAGTACAGAGCCATTCATGGTTTATTCTGATACACATTAAGCAATTCTTAATACTTAAGTACTGATAAAACACTTACACAATCAAACTACTTTGAGACTTACTGAATTATAAGAAAAAAATGCATATTGGTTGAAAAAAAAAAAAAAAATAATTATCGATTTGGATGATATATAAATATTTTATATAATACATATGGTCAAATATATAGTCTGTCATCGTAATTCTTTTAGTTCGGTGTTGATTTAAAATAATACTACAAAGTTTTTAACTATATAAAAATCGATATTTGATCGATGCAGCATCCTAATATTTTTGAAAAACCATAAAACGTATTTGTTTCTTGTACATATTCTTTTACTATAATGAAATATTATCCCGATGAAATTAATGCAAATGTATTGATGATATGGAAGCATTCATATAAGGAAATAAACGTTTTAGAATAATAATAATAATAATAATAAAAAAAGAACAAACAAAAACTTTACATTCTGAAAATGAAGTCGTTTGTAATAGTTCGATTTACATGAAAAAATAAAGCTGCATTTTTTAATAATGCATCGAAGAAGATATAGGTATGAGATGTATGCATTACAAAAATATGATTTCTTTTTGTAGATATCAAATGTATACATTACAAAAATATTTTTTAAGGCACTTGCAAAATAACAATTTCTTTAACATAATTGTAAATTAATAGTTGCGACATGAGTACTATAGCAGATGTTTTTTCGTATGAATATCGTTTGTGAATAACAAATTCATATCGTAAATATGAAGTAATTATTGTTTTTTTTTCTTTTTTTTTTTTTTTTCTTTTGCAAACTTATCATCTACACTGCGTACTGCATTTTTTTTTATCTCTCTGTTTAAATTACATTATGTCATTTCTCATATTTTCAAACAATTAACATGTAATTTGTATATAATTTAAAATTCTATAACACTCATGTAACATCATAACTTTCTATATAACAAATATATTTTGACAATATCATATTGTCGGTTGTGAAACAATCTTAGCATTTCTTTAATAATTGCCCCATTGCAATGTTTTGTTGCATTATTTTTTTTTTTTTTTCAATTTTTCTTTTTTAATAAGAAATATATCTTTGAATTCGTGCGAAATGCTAACAATGTTCTAGACCCAAAAATGAATAGTGCCTATGACATTTAAAGTCTTCCCCCCTAGAAATATACAAATCAATAAATAGGCAGTGTGAAGGGTCCAGGCAAAACATCGGATTGCGTAATTTTAATAATATTGATATGAATACGAGAATTCTTTCGAACCTATTATAATATAACATTTTACATTAAATTAGCTTAGTTCCTTCATTATAAAGTATAACCTCATCTTAATTTCAATTACATTATCCGACATCCATTTAGAAGAAAAAAATAAAATAAAAAAAAAAAAAGCATTATAGTAGTATACTTTGGAAAAAATACTCATAAAAGTATGAATTTAAAAGACGTTATACTTAACGAAATTGAATTGGTCATATCATTTTTCCTAACGCTTAAATCTAAAAAAAAAAAAAAAAGATAATACATCGCATCACATTTCCTATGGAAAGTTTTAATAACGGATCTCTATTTAAAATCCTTGTAATTCGATTAGATACGTCAATCGAACGAGACGATTAATGAACATTACTTTAAAACTTATTTATTTAAACATAGGCTGCTTACGTTCAAAAATATATCCGAATGCACACACGCAGAAACGATGGCTGAGCGAAAGTTTAGAGATTTTTTTTTTTTTTTCTTTTCTTTTCAAATTCAAAATACGCTCGCGCCAATTGAACGTCGCGCGTTAATTTCATTTATCAAAATTGTCCCGAGAGCAACGTGTGACAATTGTTCATCGATACGACATTTATTGAATTTTACGTTCTCAAACTTTTACAATTTTCGTTCGAACGCGCGGGAAAAATTGAAAAAAAAATTATTATTATCATTATTGCAATGAGAATCTTCTCGTGCGAAACGTTCAAGCGTGGAAAACGCGTGCGACACAACGATCGCTCAACCGTTAATTTTCTCTATCATTCGGACTTATTTATTTATTCGTTTATTCATTTATTTATTTATTTTTTCTTTACCTGCGATCAAATTCGTACGACTACTTATTACATATACATACATACCGTCTGTACGACTTTTGCGAACTAATCGGTTAGAAATAGGGAGAGAGACAGAAAGAGAGAGAGAGAGTGAGAGAGTGAAAGAGAGTGAAAGAAAAACTTCTAATCAATTAGCGTCTAACTTTTTTCCCTCTCTCCCTCTCATCCTCCCTCTTGCACTCTTTTTTTTTTTTCTAATTTCTTTCCTTTCTCTCCATTTCGCAGATACCGTCCAATAGAGAGGAAGCTTTGACGCACAGCGGAGTCACTGCATTTATAACCACTAACGATAGCCAATCGTTGGTTAGACGACGATGAGAGAGAGAATATGCGTAAGATACGCCTATCAGAAAAAAAAAACAAAGAGAAAAAAAAATGAAAATAAAATAAAACGAAAGAAAAACAAAAAAGCGCGGGAACGTTCGTTTCGAGCCATGAGAAATCAGGGACGACCAATCATTTTAAAATATCGAGAACACGAATAGGTCCCCTTCCTCTACCCTTTCTTCTTCTCTTCCTCTTCTATTTCTTCTTCTTCCTCTTTTTCTTCCTCTTCTTTACTTTCCATGTGTTTTCCTCGACGTGTTTTGACTCGTGAGAAATTCTTCGAACACACGCACAGACACACACACACATATATATATATTTTATACACGATGACACTTTCCCCTGAAGGATGGATTAACCGGGAGTATATCCTTTATCGCGATGCATAAAATATTTGTATTTCCTCTTTCCTCTTTCCTTTTCTTCCTTCGATCATGAAACATTCCAACGTTTAACAACAATTTTGATTTAGGTTGCGACGACGAACCTCGCTATTATCATCGTTACGATACTAATGACGATGGACCATGTCTCGACGTTGGAAATGCTACTAGCTCCAGAATCCATGCGATCTTGATTGGACGACGTCGCGAATTGCTCGTCTAATCCTCCTGTTGGGGTTTCAACGAAAAAAAAAACACAAATCGTAATTCGCGCGCAGTGACGTTTAATCCTTTCTTTTTTTTTTTTTTTACGCGCGATGGAATGGAGGATCGCGATTGGTTCGATTTTGGGATTGTGGATTAAAGTGATTGGTTAGGATGGACGGGCCCCCCATTGGTGGGAAAGAGTGAATTCGATCGATGATTGGCCGAGGCACGTTTAGCAAGAGGTCGCTCTCGTCGTTTGCTTGATTGTCTTTTGTTTTCTCGCTCTCTTTCTCTCTCTCTTTCTCTCTTGGTTATCGCGCGCGAAACGTCTTTTCGAAATGTGTGCGGATAACGGTTCTCGCGATCTTTTTCTCGCACGTATCGTCGTTGTTTGGAACTTTTCTTTTGTTTGTTTGTTTCGTTTGTTTGTTTGTTTTTGGTTTGCGATCGTTTTGGCACGTGTAAACTCGACCGAACGGGCCGTTACGGACCCAGCCCCGCAGCTCTCTCACTTTTTCTCGAATCCGTTTGATCCGAGACGAAAGTTGTTGTCCTCTGGAAATACCATTTTTTTTCCGGGATTAATTATCCTCTTTTTTTTTAATCCGTTATTACATCGACTAACCTAGTTCTTTTTTCCTTTTTTTCCCCTCCTTTTCCTTTTCACCTTCCACAGTGACAAGCGTGCGAAAAACAATTTTATCATTGTGTCGCGTAGTGAGTGATACGAAAAGTACGTTGTGATTTCTTTCTTTTTTTTTTTTTTTTTTATTTTGTTGGCTTCGTTTTGTGAGATCAAGAATTTTTCACGAACAAATTGGGATATACCTTGGATTATCATTTTCCTGTATTTCTTTTGGAAGAGGAACGAACGAACGTAATTTGGTGAGTAAATAATGATTATTCAATTTTGTCTTTCGATTGCGATTGAAAAAAAGGGAACAAAACTAAAAGAACGTGCGAAAAAAATAATAATTTCGTCGAATCCGCGTTATTGTGATCGTAGATATTTCTTGTACCGTACCATCAAGATGGATCTTTTACTTTTCAAATTTTTTTTTCTATTTTCAGATCCGTTGTCAAATACGGTACATTAATTTCAACGTCATTTTACAAATGTGTGATATCAAATTTTGCGAAACAAATAGAATTTTGCAGGATAAGATTTTTCTTTCGATTATATAACCCGGATCTATATCTTTTCTTTTTATTTGTTTATTTATTTATTTATTTTCATGTTTTTTTTTTCGTCCAAAAAGAAAACGCTCGAACTTGTCGAAAATGAAAAAAAGTAATGGCGGAAAAAAAGAACTCGTTAGAAGATAATAACAAAATAAAATAAAAATAGACAATAAGAAAAATAATAAGTGCTGAAGAAACAAAAAGAAAGAAAGAAAAAGAAAGTAAGAAGGAAAGAAAGAGAAACATGCTGCACTGTGATTCATCCCGTTCAAACAAACTACATTTTTTTTTTTAGTTCCTTTTTCTTTTCCTTTTTTTTTTTTTTTTTTTTAGTTTAAATCGTCCTTTCACCATACGCAATCGAAAAAACATAATGATCGTGCAAAAAAATAATAAAGATCTCACATACATAAGAAAAAGTAAAGAAAGATTATTATTAAAAAAGTAACGTGCAATAAAGAAATGCGAAATGTGGTACTACCAAGTGTAGTATATATATATATGTACGTGTATATAGTGCGTTGAAAAATAAAAATAAAAAACCATAAAAGAAAAAACCAAACAAAACAAAAAGGAAATAGAGAAATAGTATAAGAGGAAAACAAAGGTATACGAAAAATTATTCGTCCGAGGTACATATGTGAAAATCCAAATCCAAAAAAAAAAATAAAGGAAAAGGAAACAACAAAGAAGAAAATATTACAGGATCACTCGACCAATAAGGGAGGTGAAATTGAGAGCACGTGACCAAGAGAGCGATTTGTGATTGGTTAGAAGGGAATAAATCCTTTTTCTGATAAAATTAGTCCAAGTTCCAAACAACGTGACCGTTAACCGCTTAATATTTTCTTTTTTTCTAATTTTTTTTTTTTTTTTTTACTTTTTTCTGGCCATGCACCTTTTACTTATGCGCACAACGAGATACTCACTCTTTTATTGCATGTATATATATATATTTGTTTTTTTTTTTTTTTTTTTTTTACCGACCTCGTACTGTCATTTTACCATGCCAATGTAACGTTATTACATATATACATACATACATATATATGTGAGATTAAAAAAAAAGAAAGAGAGAGAGAGAGAGAGAAAGGATATAGAGATATTTGTAACACATATATTAACATGCACGTGTAGAGAGAAACATATTCTAATATAGAAAAGTACGTGCGTAATAATGTGCGTAAAACACTCGTGCCAATCGTTTGTACGAATAAACTCTCGAAAATCGAACGATCGATCCCTAGAGATCGATCTAAATTTACCCTCAGTGCTTGTTAGTTGTGTTAATACGATAGTATAGTTTGCTCTAAAAACTAGCGTGCAAAAAAAAAAAAGAACGAGAGAAAAAGCGCAAAAATATCCTATGACGAACTACCTAATTTTTCTTTTTTTTTTTTTTGCTTCTCTCAAAAAGTAGATTGCAAAGAGAGATAGGAAGCGTGAGAGAGGGTTGTTGGCGTGGGGGAGGGTGGTGCAAAAAGAGATACGAAGGTCATTAGCATGCGATCACAAACATAGCGCTAACAATACACCGAACAAGCATACGTTTTTCTTTTTTTCTTTTTATATATATATATATATATATATATAAAGAAAAACAAAAAAAAATAGAATAGAATAGAGCAAGTCGTGTGTATAGAAGTTGCTTAGGTTCTAAAAATATTTATACTACATATTTACTCTGTTCCGGTACTGGATACGGCGACGATGACACATTGACGACATGATAAAAAAGGTAATATCTTTAATCTTTTTCCTTTAAGATATTACGTACGTAATTTTGAAGATTTTTATTTAAAAAAAAAAAAAAAAAAAAAAAAAAAAAAGTTTTTTTTTTTTTTTTTTTTTTTTTTTTTTTTTTTTTTTTTTTTTTTTTTTTTTTTTTTTGAAAATACGGGAGGAAAAAGAATAGAAGGACAGTAACATAATCTGTCACCTTGTTATTCGCCAGCTGGCTAATAAAATACTTCGGGCTTATTATTGGCTCATCCAATAATTAATTTCGGCATTTTTAATTCCGCGTTTTTCAACCAAAAGTTGATTACAATTTTCTGCAATTTTTCTTTTATTTTTTGTTCGACATTAACTATTATTGGTCGATCAAATAGATAGATATATCTCTTCTAATAATATAAAAATTTAATGAGATTTAACAATCGATTCGTGTCGTTGATTGTTTTGGTAAAAAAAAAAGATATGTATATACAAAAACAAAAACAAAAAGAAAGCGAATAAAATATTTTCGATGAATTCCACGAACGGGAAAAATACATGGATCCGCGATCCCGTGTGATTTCTTTTCTTTTTTTTTTTTTTTATGATACAATGACGACAATTAGAGACAATAGGACGTCACGAAATGCAATAACACGATATGATCGTTTTTATGTGTTGTTAGGTTCGCTCGCGTGTGTTTGCATATGCCTTATTATTATTATTATTATTATGATTATGATTATTAATTCACCTTTTGAGAAAATGGATATTAAATTTTGTTTCTGATATAATTAAAAAAAAAAAAAAAAAGTGAGTAGAAGGAGATGATGAAAGAAAAATGAATTAATTTTTTTCTCCGATGATTCAGATTAGTCATGCCCGATAATAAGTTAGTAACCAGCACCATCCTTCCTTTTTTTTCTTTTTTCCTCAATTTTGGACGATGACAACAATGATAATATCCCTTCTTTTTTTTTTGGACGAGCCATCGTAGATCTCATGTGCGTGTATTTTTAATCTTATCGTACGTTACTTATAATACTTATAGCACGAAAAAAGAAAAGAAGACAAGAACAGCCAGGGAAAAGATTATGTGTAATAGATTTTCCGGTAACAATAATATTAATCGAGAGGGAAATAAGCGAACAAAAAAAAAGAAGAAAAAAAAAGAAAAAGATGAAAGAACAAAAAAGGAAAAATGAAAAATCGAATGAAACGAGATCGAATAATTCATATATCGTTCGAAACGTTGTTAGGTCACATCCGAATCGTGTACGATAGTATCGTTCGTTTGTCATAAGACCGGAAAAATAAAATAAAAGTCGTGTCGGTAATGATCTACGAAAAAAAAAAAAAAAAAAAAGAAAAAAAAAAAGAAAAAATTAAATAAAAACCAAATATTACCCTCTTCCGTTGCGAAGAGATCGACGGGTTAGTCTTCCGTTTTCAGAGATTTGCGACTCGTGATTTTTTTTTTTCTTTTAAATGTCAATACGTACGAACAAAAAATATATATACATAAACGCACACACACTAACGAACGAGCACAAAAAAGAAAAATAAAATTATTATAGCGTACACGCACGTGTCCCTTCGATGGCCCCCCCCCCAAAGCCCTAGGTATTTTATAGCCAGGTGGTGGACACCGTATTTTTTTTTTTTCTTCTCTCTCTATTTTCGACTCGTCGTACTCCGTTAGTTCTTTTCGTTTCGTTTCTTTTTTTTTTTTTTTCTTTTTTTTTCTCTCTCCCCACCCATTGCAAGAAATATATCGTTGTTAGATAATTGGATATTAGTTGAATGGAGCGATGTAGGTATAATACTGGAACCTTTCGCGGCAAAGAGTCTCGTTGCAAAACGTGATAAATTCGGCCGTAAATTTTTTTTTCTTTTTTTTTTTTTTTTTTCGAAAGCTCATCATTATACCTGCGTCTAATATGATGTCGCTAACGTCATCGTCGAACGAGTCACGATCGCCAGAATCCAGAATCCCGGAAAACAGGGAAGACTCTTCGGGACTTTCGCCCTGCCATCTGATATTACCTAACGTCCCTTTACTCGCCGACTTACAGCCGAACCACCAATAAGCTGTCGCCCTTGGGAAAGCTGGCTCAGCGACGTCCACCTGAAAAATAACGTGATTTATTTAAACCTCTCCTTCTCTCTCTCTCTCTCTCTCTCTCTCTCTCTCTCTCTCTCTCTCTCTCTCTTTATCCCTATCTCGGTCTTCACGTTTAAGAATACAAAGAAAGAGAATAGGAAAACGAAAACGAAAACGATAAAAGAAAATAAAATAAAACTTACTGAAAAGGTACGATCGTTGAATCTGTAATAGCCATTGTCCTTGAAGAAATACGTGTATCCTTGATAAATGACAGCACCGTCCAGATTGTCCGGTAGACCTTCCCAATTTTTGATTGGCTTCGGATATGTACTCTTAACCGGGGGCTTTTGTACCTGATCGAATCGCCAGAATTTCGTACCCTTGTAGAAATAAATCTTTCCGTTTCCAGTCCAAACCGTAGCCGCGTCGATGTTGTCGGGTATACCGGTGAAACCTTCGCTAATCTCCTTTGGATACTGTCCATCCATATGTTTCCCAATGTACCTCCAATATTTCGATCCCTAGGAGAAAAAAAATAGATCGTATACGTCTTTTACTTGAATCTATCGTTCGATGGATCTTCTTCTTTTTTTTTTTTTTTAATTTTTTTTCTCGACGAGGTCACTTGAATCATTATCGCATCGCGTTATCGATAAAAAAAAAAAAAAAAAAAAATAAGAAATAAGAGATTCTTACCTTAAAGAAATAAGTTTTACCGTTCTTGAATGTAAAAGCGGCGTCTATATTACCAGGAAGACCCTTCCAAGAATTGCTAATCCGTTTGGGATAACCGCTGGCTATACCATCGGCCGTCAGTCTCCAATAATGTTCCCCTGTGTAGATCGATTGATATTATCCATAATTGTATCACTTAATCCGAGAAGAATAAGTTTTCGTATCGATTACGTACATTAAGTTTATTAATTGTCAATGATTTTTCTTTTTTTTTTTTTTCTTTTTTATTAAAGATCCCACGTACCTTTGAAGACATATATGTGTCCCTCCGCGGAATTAAATATCGTATCGATCTTTGGATCCATACAAAGCTCTGGATCTTCCTCGCCAGTTGGAGGTACAGACGTTGGATGAATGTTAGTCGGTCCCTGTCCCCAACTGGTCGTCGTTCTTCTTCCGTACAGAGCCTAACGAATAATCATACACAGTTTATTTATTTATTTATTTATTTATTTATCCAACGATCCATGGCCATTCATTCATTTCCAATAATTGTCCTATCTAGCCAAATCGTTTACCTTTCCTTTTTACTTCCTTAAAAAGGAATAAAAAAAAAAAAAAAAACCCCACGGATAAGAAAAAAAGAAAAAAACTCACTTGGATGCCATCGATGTCGTCGGAATGTAAATTGAAATTGGGCTCGTATCCGCGATAGAACGGCGCCATAAGGGCAGCCTTAACGTCGCTGTGACTTAATCCGAGCGAATGTCCGAATTCGTGTGCCGCAACTTGAAATAGATTCGTCCCACGGTAACTGTTTATCGTCCATTGTTCGGCGTCGTCGAAATGAGCGTCCCCGCCGTAAACCGGGAAATAAGCATGCGCCAAAGTACCACCTCGTCCATCGAACGGATCACCGTCCCCGTGTTCACCGATTTCGAATCTGATGTCTATGTGTACCTGTAAGAAATATTCAAATGCATTAGGAACTTTCGATGCGTCGTTGTTTCGATCTACACGAAGTTCTGGATCTTTTTTATAAGTTGATGGTGTTGGTACTCGATGATCGATAGTATTCATTTCAATGCAACATACATATTTAAATGATTATATTCGTATAGATTTTTTTTCGTTGGTAATCCGTTTAAAAAAAGGGTCATCGAATCGATCTTTAGTCATCACTTACCGAGCCAGATGATTTAACCGTGAAGGACAGATCGGTGTATTGCGACCAAACGCTAAAAGCTTTAGCGATTTCCTTATCGACCTCCGTCCTGCTCAAACCCGCCGGATACTTGCTAATCCTGTAGGACAATTTCTTAACCCTCCATCTTGATCCTAGACAAGAATATTTTCTTTATTGATGGATCGATCGAATCGGAGTTTGTTACATTTTAAAAGGTAACAACTAACCAACTAACTAACTATAACGACACCGATCTCGCGTGTCGTCGCGTAACCGCGGGTTCATTACCGTGAACTTACAATTTATGCAATCGTTATGCTCTCACTCTTCTCTCTCTCTCGCACATGTGTATGCATCCTACGCGGCGTACACGCTAAACACGCTATTAATTATCGGTGGTCCGGGGGGATTCTCTTCGTTATGCAACTGTTAAGGATTTCTTTTACGACCGCGGAAGATCGTTGATGATAATAATAATAATAATAATAATAATAATAATAATAATAATAATAATAATGCGGCCTGATTCTTTGATCGAACGCGATTAAATGTTCGTCTCTTTCTCTTATTTTATTATTATTTTTTTATTATTTTTTTATTATTTTTTTTTTAATCACGATCGCGATTTCGTATAATCGAACGAATTGATAACGATCGAAGTTGTACGATATATATATATATTTTTTTTTTTCTTTTTTCTTCTACCGATACAAAAACGTAACGTCACCCATACGACGTCCATTTTCACGAAACAATCGTTACAATTATTTCTCCTCGTCCGTTCTACTTCGTACTTTCAAACGGTAATAGAACTTTGTACACAATGATGGGGTAGCGTTATATATACATACAACACGACGTAATAAGGGAGTTACGGATCGACGATCTCGACGTTCCTTCTCTTTCTCTCTCTCTTTCTCTCTCTCTCTCTCTCTCTATGTCTGCTGCATTATGTTAGCTCGAATTAAACCGCAACGGATGACCCGAGTTTGATGGTAAATCGACAAGGATTATAAAAGTTCAAAGTCACGGTTATTGATCGAATCGAATCGAATCGAATCATTTTAGAACTATCTCGATACTCGAACGAACGTTGTTGATATATTCCCTCGAAATAATAAAGAACATTAGATGGATTTAGCTCGATTTCATTCTAATTTTCATTTTGTCCTTTTTTCTTTTCTTTTTCTTTTTTTTTTTTTTGGTCGTCGTTTTCACGATTTACGAATTCGCATTGTTGTTCTTGGAACGTTTTTTTTTTTTTGTTACATCGAAATATATCGGTTAATATCGGCGGTATGACGTAGTGATTGGTGGGTTAGTTTCGTCCTTATAAATATATACATATATACATACATATATCGCTATATTATTTTCCGCTTTGGTCTATAATAATTAAATATAAGATAGGATTAAAAATTGAGACGTTCATAGAGATAATAGCCGATATACGGGTACAAACGATAATTCATTTTCTAATTGATTTATTCGATTTAAATATCGCTCACCTTGAAGGGCGTATCTCTTCGATCTTCCATCGTAACTCGGTCCTACTTTATCCTTAACTCCGCATCTTGATAACGACATGTAATAGGCCGTTTCGTCGTTCATAGAACCTGAAAATAGAAAAATATACGATTTATATCCCAAGATATTTCACATTTTTCCGATAAAGATCGTTTGATATCGCGATTATACGTTGTGGTTTTTCCTTTTCTTTTTTATTTCTTTTTCTTTTTCTTCCTTCTACTATGTTTCACGAAGGATTGATCTACGCTCGTATCGATCCTTGAAGCAACGTTTATAAGTCTATTATCGGCACGAAATCGTTGAATTATATATTTATATTACGTACGACCTGCGCTAGGATGTGCGTGCATCCATCAATAAAATTATTTATTCATCTTTACGATCCCGTACGCACGATATCCGCGCGTATACGTCCATCAATAAATACAATAAATCATTAATTAGTCGCTTGAAACGACCCCAAATGTCAATTGTGATCGTTCATAGATTTTCTTCGTTTTTTTATTTATTTATTTATTTATTTATTTATTTTTTTTTTTTAATTGAACGAATCAAACGTCTCGTTCGATCGTCATTAAGAACATTGTAATTCGTAAACTTTTAATTTGTGCACGAATACAAAAATATATATTACAATTTAATTCTTAAAAAAAAACAAAAAAAAAAAAAAATACCGCGACATATTCTTTTTAAACGTCGCTTAGGAATATTTCGAGATCTTTTTTTTTTTGTCTTCAAACTAATTGAAAAAAATAAATAAATAAAAAGAAAAAGAAAATCGATAAAATAGAAAAAAAATTCCAAAAGAATTTGCATGTCGGCCATACGATACGATACGATACGATACGATCGATCGATCGATCGATCGATCGATATTCCTTTCATTTTTATCTATTTTGTTAAGCGAAATCAACGATCGATCCCGTTTCATCGGTAGACTGCACAGGAAACATTTGTTGACCATTGATTATATCCACAGATAGGTAGGAAGTTACTCGTGGGTTGCTTGCTTGCTTGTGTCAGTCATGAGGCGGAAGATCGTCACCGATAATCACGTTTCTGTTCGAACAATATACCGTATATACGCCATCAACGATATACAATTTTATTGTTAGATCATTCCTTCCGGTTTACCTTCGCTCTCCTTTTTTTATTTTTATTTCTTTCTAGTCTTTTTTTTTTATATATATATATTCCGTTCATTTTAATTTTTCTTTACCTTTTCTTTTTTCTTTTTTTCTTTTTTTTTTTTTTCTTCTCTTTGCGTACATAATATTATCTTTAGCCACATAATGTCTTTCACTTATCTCATATTAATTCCTCTTTACGCTTACGTGGAATAAATCTCTCCTTGACACCCATTCCTTAGGGAAGCTTCGTATCTCTTCCATCCGATATCGTTTATCACCTTAAAGACCAAATTGATCCCAAGGAATTTTTGTTTTTATTCGTTCGTTCGTTCGCTCGTTCATTTATTTATTTATTAATTCTTTTCTTTTCTTTCTTTTTTTCGATCAAGATATACATACGTTTAATTTTCTGTTTTCTTTTTTTTTTCTTCTTCTCTCTATACATACACGCAGACGTAACACAATTGAAATTTATTTAATATATTTCTTTGTTGGATAATAATTCGTTTGAGCGTTACGTAGTATGAAACAATTATGCACTAATACCTGACGCGTTGCATATTCCGTGATCCTTCAACGTTAGTAACAGTCAGCATGCAACATTCTTTAGCATATTTTACCAAGAAAATTGGTGAATTATCGTCAAGACTATTTACTCGTCGCATACGTATCAATTGTATTAGTAATCGTTTCATTGTAAATCGTTTTCAGATTCGTACTTGCATGGATCATCTTTTTCTTTTTTTTTTTTTTTCCTTCTTCTTCTTATTCTTCTTGCGATCGATAGAAGGAGGCAAACTATTTATTACCAACGCTCTCGTAACCATCAATTAAGATTTATATGAAAATAATAATAAAAAAAAGGTTCTTACGAAATACACGATATACTGAAATCGTCTTCAATTTCATTTACATATTTACCGTATGTTACGTGTTAATTATATACTATGTAAATAACGGAATAAATGGCACATTATAATTATACACGTACGTACGAACTTTATATTTAATGTCTCTGTCCGCTCGAAATGATTTCTTTCTTTTTTTTTATTCTTTCTTTCTTTTTTTTTCTTTTTTTTTTTTTTCTTTAATATTTTTCATTATCACTTGACGAACGAAATTTTACGGATTTCAACGACAAAAACAAAATATCGTGCAACGATTAACACGCGACTAGCATGAATCATCGTAGCATAGCGCCACTGTCTTATAAAACAACGCTGAGTTCCGTCGAACTCTGAATCATTCGTTCGAGTTTGTCATAGTTAAGCGATGACCACCAGGGTAAAACTACTCGTCGTTAGGGTACATCATAATTTTTGTCATTTTCAAATTTACATAGCCATTATTACGCGTCGTCGTCCATCTTTCTATTTTAATTTTCTTCTTTCCTTCTTTCTTCTTCTTCTTCATCCTCTTCTCTCTTTCGTTCCCCTAATCGTCCTAATACGATACAAACGAATCGATCGATCGTTTTTAAACGGATCAACGAAAAGATACGAAAAATGATAAAATTTCATTCGACATTTTTCGTTCCCAAAATTTCGCTTAAAATTAATACGCAACTTTCTCGTTTGTGTAGACGAACGAACGGATCGGTCTTCGTCCAGTTTGACGAGTTTCTCCGTTCGCGTTTGCTTTCGCATTTGCGTTCGCGTTCGCGTCACATGTGTCAAGGACATAACCTTGACAATGATCGTAGGAAAATGTTTGCCTCCACACCCGGACTCTCCTTTTCTTTTCTTTTATTTTCTCTCTCTTCTTCTTTTTTTTTTTTTTTTTTATTTTCATCTCTCTCTCTCTCTCTCTTCGACGATGTTTTTCGTTGCGAAACGAATTTGCTGTGCGGCGCGACGAGCGAACACCATTATTACTTTTTCCTTTTACTTTCAACGAAATTTTTCCACTTTATTTTCAATACTTTTTCGATCATACACCTCAAAGGTCCTCGAGCCAAAGAAAGAAAGAAAGAGAGTGACTAACTAAACGTTGGAGAATCCTTCGGAGAGACTGCAATATGTCGGAGTGTTGGTCCTTCGTCGTCTAGACATTCAAGAATGCACTTTTCCTTTCCAATGCGCTTACGGTGATCCACAGAGATTTATCATTTTGCATCTTTACTACCACTACTACTAACAATTCTTCTTCTTCTTCTTCATCTTCTTATTTTTGTATTTCTTTTCTCTCTCTTTTTTTTTTTATTTATTTTTTCTCTCCCTCTCTCTCTCCGTCTTTTTCTTTTCCATCTGTCCTCTCTTCTACCTCTCGTCTTCAAGGTTCACACGTCATGCAAACGATGATGCATCCATCCTGTTGCCGATTCAATTCCTCGTTGAATTTCTTTAACGGAAAGATATGCATGTGTATATATATATTTTTTTTTTCTTCTTCTTCTTCTTCGCGACGTACAGATAGATGACACTTTATCACGGACGCCTCGATTTTTTTCACATATATATATATATATCTCTATATATACATATTCTAATCGCAATAATTAATCGCGAACAATCCATTTTTATAAATATATATAATATTTCTTCCCTTCCTCCCCCGCTCCTAAACGATTCCATCCTAGTATCTCCATTATCCGTGATTCAGAGTTAGGGCGTAGTCGACGATTTTATTTTATTTTTTCCTTTTCTTTTTATTTCTTTTCTCTCTCTTTTTTCCCTCCTCCCATTCCCCAAGCACCCTGATTCGATTTATAAATAATTCTCATCTCGGAATTATTTATAAGACCATGTTCGATCAATCGAGAACGTGAACTTTATCGTAGCGACTTTTGAAACGGGACTTTGACATTCGACTCACACGCCTACGTATATACTTACGTATACACGAGTATGCGTGTACGTGCATGCATGCATGTATTTACGCAATAGATTAATTCATGCATGCGTGTCTCCTTTTAATTAGTTCGATTACTGCAAATTTCACTTTATGCACGCGCCGCGCGCCGACTCGTGAGTCACAAGAGATGCAGGCGACATTGAACGAGCGGCATGGGTGGTGGTATGCACATGTGCAAGCGCGCGTGTATGCATTTATATCGAATGCTGGAGAGGAGGAGCGCGGTGGAGACGGGGGGGGGAGGGGTGGTGCGGGAAGCTTTGCTTCGAGGGTTGCTGATTCATGTCGATTAAGAGAACACGTTACGATCGAAACTGGAGTGGTATTCCACACTCGCATGAAACGGAATTTATAGCTACTTGCTTGGATTACTATTAAATTATTGCCAATTGATTTTTTCTTTATTCTTTTTGTTTTATACCAACAGAATTTTCAGTACGAACCGGACCTTTTTTCTTTTTTTTTTTTTTTTTTTTTTTTTTTTTACTTCTTTTTAAATGACGTTCTCTCGAAACTCTCGAGAAGAGTTCACGGAGAAACAATTCTTTTCAATTCATTATGATGGATACACTCATGAAAATTTTATTTTAATTTCATTTCCTGTGGTTTTTTTTTTTTTTTTTTATCATCTCGATATCAATAAAAATCCCTATGGTCATCGGAGAGTACAGATTCATTATTTCTTTTTTTTTCTGAGTTCAAGGAAAAAGAAATTAATAAGGAAAAAAAAATGGAAGGAGAAATAGATAAGCGAATAGGGAACAGAATAGAGAGCGCATTCATTAGATCTAATCAATGATGAAATTGTTGATCGTACCTGTTATATTGATTCCGGCGAGCGATTGAAACTCCGAGATTGCTTGAGATAGTGACTCCTCGGAAATGATTCCGCCATTTGCTGGATTAACCGATGGCAAATATCCATACTGCGAAAGGTATCTCTGTAATTCAAACAAAAAAAGAAAAATGAAATAAAAATAAAATAATATATATATATATATAAGTGAGTAAAAATATAGATTTGAAAAAAAAAGGTAAAATACAACGACGATACGTCTCGGCTGACAATCATTTTTTCTTTTTTTTCTCTCTCTCTTTTTTTTTTTTTCCCCAAACTCGCGATATACCCTGAATATTTACTATATGTACATATATAATATAAGTATCGATATTTTTTTTCGCGAGGATTTTATTCGGTATTATTTCATTAATTCTATAAAGATAAAGAAACGTTTTGCCATCGACAAACTTTCTATTTTCTTTCGTCGTTGTTGATTGCATACGATTGAAACGCCGTAATTGTTCTATGAAAAATATGCTAAACACTTGGAAATCTATTCGTCGTAACGCGACGCGTGTTGCGTGGTAGAATTGTTAAGAGAAAAGAAAAAAAGATCGTAGAAAGAGAAAGTAATTGAATCTTTCGACAATAGTACCAATCGTGCATCGTGTTGTTCTAAAACGAAGCGATAAGGTACGATCTATTATCGATGGCCTATTGTGTGTGCGTGTGCGTATGTGTGGGTGTATGTTCGTTAGCCTAATTGCGACCCATTGTATCTCGACAAAGTGTAAATCCGGGTAGGCCAATCAAAAGGGATCCTTGTTTAAACCGAAATATCTCGATATCTCGTGTCGACCTTGCGATTTATCATTTAACCACATATTTCGAAGGTTCGTCATTTATATACCGAGATAAATAGACAGATAGATTCCTTTTTCTTATCCTCCAGTGTAAATTCTATTATTTCTTTTTTCTTTTTTTTTTTTTTTTTTAATTTTTTTTTAAACGAAGTAAATTTTCGAATAAATCTAAGCTCCTACTCCTCCGTCCCAATTTTCTATTTCTCCTTTCAGTCCTGAATCGTTATCGTTCGGCTCGAAAGAAATGAATATAAATTAAACGAAAGGAAAAGAAACGAGGGTAGGTTTAAAGGGAAGGTTTATTAATTGATATTCATAGAGACGGTTCCCGTATGTATAAAATAAATGGATAGACGGATTATGTACACCCGTCCTTTCGTTTCATCGATCAGACTAAACGGGGGCTCCGTCGACATTTGAGGTACGATATTTCCGAACGAATTTAGGACAAGGACCACCAAATACATTGAGTATGGGTAAACGTGTGCGAGCCTATTCGCGAGGAGGTCGGAGACGTATTTCCGTGTGTCTATCGTGTCGAGTAACGAAAGTGGATTATAAACGATTTCGAGAGTGGATTGAAACCCTTTATGAGAGAAAGTAGAAAGAACATTATGTATATATATAGACTTTTCAAAGTCTTTTCCACTTTGTATTATATATGTAATATACAGGGTCGATCTTGATTGGAACTTCTTTTTTTCTTTTTTCTCTTTTTACGAATCGTAGAGACGACAAAAAAAATGTTCTTTTCCTTTTTCCTTTTCGGTGATCGGACGTTTCGACGACGACGACGACGATTATTCGAGGCTAGTGACCTAATCGATGCACAATCGACTTAACGGTTCCTCAAACCTCTCGAACATGGATGGTTTCTCGTTAATATTCTGGGAACGATTATTATCCTATACCCTATCTCTCTGTATTAGTAATATATTGACTTGAGAATGTAACAGTAAATTTTCGACGCGCGATAGGAAATTCATATTCTAGGCTTCGAGTTGTCTCGAGTGAGAGGATCGATGATGATGATTACGTCACTTGGAACGACGATTAGAAACTATTCCGTTCTTTTTATCTTTTCTTTTTTTTTTTTCTTCTTCTTTTCTTTTTACGACATCCTTTCAAACGATTTATAAAAATTGCCAACTTGGCTTCTTCTTGCTTTCTTTCTTTCTTTCTTTTTTCTTTTCTTTTTTTTTTTCGTTTTTCGCGCTCAATGTCACTTTACATTTCACGGCCTTTTTATTTTCTCTCTTTTTTTTGCTCTTACTCTTTCCTATTTTCGTACAATAGAACGTTCTTCTTAACGCGCGTTCGATATAGGTCAAGAAGATATACGTGCTCAGGAGAAAAGGGCTCGGGTATTATCGATTTTACGTGATAAGAGGAACGGCGTTTCGTGGTTTCATTCTCTCTCTCTCACACATTCGAAATTCCCTTATGAAAAAAGGGGTTCGTTATATACGAAAAAAAAAAAAAAAAAAAGAAAAAAAAAATCCTCCCGATGGGAATTTAACGATAAATTAAGGAAAAAAAAAATACGCCGCGCGCTCGAAACGACGATTAGCTTTTTAGTGGATCGAGTTTGTTTTTTTCCTTCTTTCTGTCTCTCTCTCTCTCTCTCTCTTTTGTACACAAAGAGACGTAAGTTAAGATACGACGTGTAAATAGAGTACCACGGAAATGAATGATAATAAAAAAAAAAAAAAAACCCGCGAAAGTTAATAAGAAGATAAAGAGATGACGTCTTAGGAAAATAATTGTCGATTCATCGCCGTCGTTGACTTTTATTGCTCGAGGTTTCATTTTATTATTATTATTATTTTTTTTTTTTTTTTATTGACGACGAACGATTATTCACTGTCTCCGCGTCGATCATTAGAGATCATTAGAAGTTTACGTAGAAGATAATGGATAATATCGAACGATCGAAAATTTCTAATCGTTAGAAATTAACAAGGTATTAAGAGTGAACCGCACGATGGGGTTTATGGGATTTATTAAATTGCATTATGACGTATCAATTCGCCTTTTCCCCAATTAATTATTTTCACCGTTCGTTTGTGATCTTTCTTTTTTTTTTTTTTCATCTTCTTCTTCTTCCGTTTCTTCCTTTTTCATGTTTTATTTTTATCATCATCATCATCATCATTATTATTATTATTATTTTTTTTGTCTTCTTTACCTCCTCTTTACATCGATCACAGTGGACGACTCACGAATTTCGTAATCCACCTGCGCGGCTCGACTTCCGAGAAGTCGCGAGATTTTTATGAATGAAGAAGGTAGTAGACGACATGTGTGTGTGTGTGTGTGTGTGTGTGTGTGTTACACGTACGTATACGATGTGTAAGCACGTGCGTGTTTCGCGCATGAATGGACCTTACCCTCCCTCCTCCGCCTGAGATATACGCCTCTGCATGTTCTCCTCCGCTATGCGTATACACACGTATATACTTTCTATACGTATATTTTCTCTCTGTTTGTGTGTGTGTGCGCGCGTGTGCGTCTCTACTAATGAATTAAATAGAATACTACCGTGAATGAATCAGCCGAGAGATCAGTTCCATGAAACCGATGCTGACTCGTTCACGGATTATAACCCTCCATCAAACCACACGTTAATTAGATGATCAGAGTAAATAGGAGAGGGAGAGAGAGAGAGAGAGAGAGAGAGAGAGAGAGAGAGAGAGAGAGAGAGAGAGAGAGAGAGAGAGAGGAACAGATTGATTCAAGGATAAATCGACGTCTCTCGAGTATAGGTAATTTCGTGGAAATTTGCATCGTCGAATTGTTTCGACGAGTTTTTAGTCTTCAATGACGATACGTTTTTGAACGATTATCATCCTCATCATCATCGTCGTCGTCGTAGTCATTAATGACACAAACACTTCGATAATCTCGTAGATTTGCAATTCGTTTCACCGATCTCTTGTTTATCTTTTTTTTCCTTCTTCTTCTTCTTCTTATCTCTCTTTTGGTTTGTTTTTTTTTCTTTTTCTTTTTTTTTTTTACGATTACACTCGAAATCATCAAATGTGTTATCGGTTTTTCGTTAGAATTTTTATTCCCGACGTCTTTGTCCACCTAACGACGCTTATTATATAATATTCCTCGAAATATATCGGAGTATGACTAAATCCGTATTCCTCTTCTTTTCTATTTTCCACTATTCTTTTCTTTCCTGCTTCCTATTCTTCTTTTTTTTTTTTCTTTTTCTTCTTGCAAACGTAATCAGAAATACCGATATTATTTCATTAACATTGTTCGCTCGTATTCGGTTCCATCGACGAACAAAAAAACAAATCTAGAATTCCATCGACGATGCACCTAGTCGGACTATAAATACCTGTGATTCTTGAGAATAATGATTATACCGTGATCGGCTCGGTTAAAAGATAATCGAGAGAGAGAGAGAGAGAGAGAGAGAGAGGGAGACATAGGAAAGATATATGTATATATATAGAACGAATTTACATACGTGCGACAAGCTGACGTAGTTTTTGATTTCTTATCATTTCTCACGTCATTTTATTAACTCTTCATTAAACACCACTTTGTACGATTCATATATATATATATATATATATATATATATATATATATATATATATATATATGTATATGTTATATATATATTAAATACAAGTGGTAGAAAAAAAATTGGCAAACGTGAATTATGAATACTGTTCATTTTTGTCACGTTTGCACGTGACAGTTTTCCCCCCTGATAATTTTATATTTAAAAATCACGTTTCGCACAAAGCGATGACATCTTTTCTTTTCTTTTTTTTTTTTTTTTTTTCTTGTGAAAAGAAAATGTAGGTAGAAAAAAGAAGAAATAAATATTCGTACTTAAAAAAATCACGTTCAAATAACGCTGTGATATATGTATATATATATATATATATATTTTTTTTTTGTTTTACCTTTTGTGAAAAGACAAACGTAGGAGAGAATTTATTTATTTCTATTTTTCTTTTTTCCTCGTCAAAAAAAAAAAAAAAAAAATGTCCCCAGAAGAGAGATAAAATGTCATCGTTTTTAAAAAGTCACGTTCAACGGACGCGATAATATATTTTTATTTTTTGTCGAAGCGAAAATGAAAAAAAAAAAGAAAAAAAAAGGAACGAATAAGAACGAAGAATTATTTTTTGAGAGGGAAGATAGAGAAAATAATTTATTTACATATACTTTTTACGCGCACAAATTTATATTTGCATGAAATATAAATTATGTGGATAAATTTGTTCGTTAGATTTTCAACGTGGAAATGTAAATAATTTTTTCATTTCTTTTTTTTTTTTTTTTCTATGCTCTACGAGCGTATGCACGCTGTTGCTATATCGATGCACGGTAGTCGATAGTAATCGGCGATGTCTCATCGATTAGACGGTACTCGGCTCATAATATCTAAGATCTCTGAGTTCATAAACTAAGCATGCAAGGATCGATGGTATTGCTCGTGATTCGTCACTCGAAAAACAGAAATACAAGTACGTACATTTATTCAATATCGCATGTACTTGTGTTCTTTTTCTTTTTTTACTTTTTTTTCTTTTTTTTTTTTTTTTTTTTAATTCTCTATCGTTTCACTCACCTACGTCATTTTTTTCAATAGCTATGATGCCATTAATCACTTAACGCAATTAACTTACTTATTTTATCTACGATGCACTCGAATAGTTACGATCACGATACTTTCTTTTTATTTTCGTCTACTTTATCTATTTATTTATTTATTTATTTTATTTTCCATTCTTTTTTCAAATTTTATAATACTGTTTCCTTTTTTTTTTTTTTACGCTTCGCGTCACTCGGTAAAATTGCGCGATGATCGAATAAAAATTGAACGGAAAAATTTAATCTTCATTCTTTTTTTTTTTTTTTTTTTTTTTTTCTTTAAGGATAAATTCAAACTCGATGTCATCGATTTATATATGCTCGAATTCCAATTATCTATATAATTGTATAAATGCACGGTTCGATCGATTGATCCTTGATTTATTCTTTTGTTACAAATTGAAACGATATCGTTATTATATTTTCAATTGCACGATATCGTACGCATATAAATAGAATTATTCGTTTTTATATAAAAGAGCACAGCTCGATCGAAACTAAAGCAAACTACTTTCATCTCCTTGATCCCGTAAAGTCAACGTGATTAGTTTACACGTGATCCGTTTACCTTGAACTCATTGTTTAGAATTATTTCATGCATGGACACCGGGAATCGATGCTAGTTTTCTACGAAAAAATAAGAAATAGAAGAGAAAGAAGAGGAGGAGAAATAAAAAGATAAAGAAGAAGAAGAAGAAGAAGAACAAGTCGGACAAAAGAATATTTGTATCGCGAGGTATAATCATGCGATTAATTTACTTATCGTCGTGTCTTCTTTTGGCTAATTAAATTCTTATCGATTCATTCGTAGCAAACTTCTTTTGCAAGGTTATCGTTTAAGTACATACATGTAATACACGAGGATCGTGTATAACGAACACATTATCGATACCTATTATAGTACCCCACCAAAGAAGAGACCTTTCACACAACACCCTCTATCTTCGTCTAACGTTTTATTTTTATGCGTTCTACGTAGTCGAATGTAACAGAACAGTAACGTCTGTACGTTAGAAAATCCATTGCACTCGATTTTGACCCTCTCTCTCTCTCTCTCTTTTTTTTTTTGGGAAAGGATGAACGCAGTCGACATTTGCGAACAATTTTTCTCAATCCTTACGAGCAACGATGAGTAAAAAAAAAAAAAAAACAAAAAAATTAATAATAATAATAACAATAATGATTGATAGTAATAAAAAAAGAGAGACAAAAATGTGCGTACGTATGTCGGGTCGATTGAAATAATTTTTTTTTATCGATAAACGATGAACGATTGGCGATCTACGTGGTAGTAAATCGAAAGGGCATCACGAACGCTAAATACGGCCCTGTACGTGCACATGCACATTCTATTGGATAACATTAGACTTGGCAGATGTCAAAATTTCAAACTGACGTAAAGTACACACACACACACACACATATATATATGTATATATATATAATTCGTAACAATAGTAGAGCTACCATCGATAATAGTAAATGTCTGTTGATGTTCTTTGCGGAAATGAAACGTATTAGAAGTAACGGGAATATTTTTATTGACAGAAAGAAATTTTATTTTATTTTATTGACAAAAAGAAAAGTGTATATATATGTGTGTGTGTGTGTGTGTATGTATATATACGTAAAAATAAATATATATATATTTTTTTTTTGGTTATCTTTCGTCTCGATTATAACACGAACGTGTTACCTTCAAAACCGATAATGGCATTTACCGCATTGCATCTTTGCCGAAGTAAGCCAAAGTTTCCTGATCGGTCGATTTATCCGATTTAAATGTACATATGTGCATACATACATATACATACATACATACATACGTATATATATATATATATATATATAAATATATGTATATCCTTCCCCATGACCTAAATTCATTTCGAAGCACAGAAATTCACTCTACCACGGATATGTCGTAACGAATTTATTGTCTACCAGCAATTTAAACTTCTCTTTCGTAGTTGTCACCTTTGTTTTTGTTGTTGTTGTTTTTCTTATTATTATTATAATTATTATTACTAATGATAATTATTAACGATAGACGTAACGACTCTGTTCCGTTTCTTTAAACATCTTCCCGTAGTGTTACGTATTTAAATAATTATATACACACATATATATATATATATATATATTTCTTTCTCGAATTCTTCAATTCTTCTAATGCGGCGATAAAAAAAAAAAAAAGAAAAACGCTAGAAATTTTTCCATTAATCGAGAGTAAAGGGAACAACAGTGTGGGGGAGGGTTGGGGTGGGGAAGGAAAATATGCGGAGTTTTAAAAATAAAATAAAAACAGGTGTACGTGGGTCTCTCTACAACTGGGTCATCGTTATCTCATAAACGCATGTTAACTTTGTTGAATTTTCGTTTTGAGTAAATAGATGCGCGTTACGTATTATACATCTACTACGTGTGTACACATATACATACATACATACTTACATATATATATATATATATATATATATATATATATATATATATATGTATATCATTTGTGTGTATATACGTATGTTTAGGCAGTGGTATCGAGTAAAACAGGTTACCGGGTCATTCCCATCTATCACTACGTCACTGACTACGTCCTTCCATTAGAAAACACACACACACACACACACATACACAGACAGGTTTATCGATCAACAACCCTCGAAATATATAATCCCTCCCTCCCTCCCTTCCTCCCTCCCTCCCTTCCTCCCTCCCTCCCTTCCTCCCTCCCTCTCTCTCTCCATTTTTTGCATGGACATTTGGAGGACGTCGAAATGTTTCGTATTTATTTATTTATTTATTTCAAAGCGTCGATTCATATTCTCCATTATCGTTGCTCGCTAAAAGTGTCGATTGAAATCTTTAAAAAAAAAAAAATTATCTGTTTCGATCTATCTCTCTTTCTTTCCCTCTCTCTCTCTCTCTCTCTCTCTGTCTCTTTTTTCTTTTTATCTCTTTTGAAGTTGAAAGGACGACCTGGATTTTGTTAGATTTCTACGAGGATTAACATAAGTACGGCCAGAAACGGATTTTTTTTTTCTTACCAGTGTGCGCGCGCGCGCGCGTGTGTGTATATATATATGTACCTATATGTATATATACATACACACATATATATGTATACATGCTTGTGTGTACGTACGGATAACATCAAAGAGATAATCGATATCCATTATACGCAATCTCCTTTCAATCTCCCCTTAAAAACATTTATAGAACCCCGTTCGATTTTATTTTATTATCTTCCTATATACGTACATAAGTACGATACATACATATATGTATAATATATAGGATTCGTATATATATATATATATATGGGATGTGTTCTCTCGAATCTTTGCGTTCTTATATCTGTAAAAACGTTATCTCAAAGTGTTATCATTGATAACGACGGAGAATGAGTTAGTTATTTGCTGCGTCGAAGAATACGGCGAAATAAGTTTTCTCCCGCGAATATAATCATTTACGAGGCACGAGAAATTCAAAGTTGAACTTACTTTTTCTGTTTCTTTTTTTTTTTTTAATATTTTTTTTTTTTTTATTTTATTTCTCTCGAGTTATATACCAGGAAAATAAGAAGACTTTATTTAATGGTTCCCATAAACTTATTCGCAGGCGTGACTCACGTTTCATTATGAAAAACGCCTGGTTAAATGAATAATAATAATAAACAAAAATAATAATAATAACGAAAGTATAAAAAAAAAGGGATTAAACAAAAAAGAAAAATTAAACGAACGAACAGATAAATAAAAAAATAACGAAGAGAAGAAGGACGCAGGTGAAGAAAGAAAAAAATGTAACATCACTCGACAGCATACAACGTTATATTCCGTTTAAATGTCGCGTATCAAGGTTCTTGCTGCAGAATGCACCTGCAAAATCGTGGAAGTTGTTGTATGCACCCGTAGAATTGTGGAAGCGAAAACGAAGAAGAAGAGGAATAAGATGAAGAATAAAAAGAAGAAGAAGAAGAAGAAGAAGGTGGTGAAGAAGAGGCACGAGTAGTATCGTGTAGCGACCCCGACCTTGAAGAGGTCTTTGTCGACGCAGATATCCCATCAGTATTCCACGCCCTCGCATCTCCTGCCAGACGTTTCTTGAATACAAAAAGTACCAACGAGCATCCATCCACTCTGCGCTTTGTGCGACCTAACAATATATTTTCGCGTTTGCTTACTCTCTCTCTCTCTCTCTCTCTCTCTCTCTCTCTCTCTCTCTTTTTCTCTATCTCTTTCTTTCTCTCTCTTTCTTTAAGATCCTCCTCTCATCGATCGACGGCCGCATGCGTTCCTTCGCAAAGTGGAAATATATCGAATCCGTGTACTTTTATTCCCAACGCGAGGAACGCCTTCTAATCTCGACTTATACATACACACAACCATATATATATATATATATATATATATATATATATATATATACATACATATATATATACAAGTTTACATACATATGTATAACGACGGTAGTACTTAGAGCATAGTTAGATACATTATATATATATATATATATATATATATATATATATATATATATATATATATATGTATGTATATATATATGTATGTATGTATATGTATATGTATATATCTTTTAATCTCAACAGTAAGTCGCGTGGCCAAAGTAATACGTTATTCCTTTCACGCCATAGATTTCGCCTTGTCTTCTGTTGTTGTTATTGTTGTCGTTGTCGCGTTGTTGTTTCCTTTGTTGCTTCTTTTTTTTCTTCCATCCTTCCTTCCTTCCCTCATTTATTTCGTCCACTTCGAAATTCGTCGATCAATTTTTCACGATAGAACGCGCGATCGCTTTCAGAGTTTGTTAATCGTTAAGTTCGTTCTTCTTCCTTTCTTTTTTTTTTTTTTCTTGTTATAAAATTAAATCAACGGTTCAATCCCGTTGGATCGTTCGTTGAACGAACGAACACCTTCTCTTTTGTTTTCCTTTTTTTTCCCCTCTTTTTTATTTTATTTTAATGATCACGAATCGTTCCTTGACACCGGTCGCTTTTTCTCTGACGCACCGTCGATCGCTCGATTCTTATCATCGAGCCGTTTCTTTTAAATTATCGTCACGTCGACGACGACGACGACGACGACGACGTAGCAAAGTAGAAGAAGAAAAGTGGAAGGGGTCGATGCGATTTCTGATCTTTCATCCGATTATTTATTGAAGTATCGATGTAAAAAGAATTTTTTGTTTTTTACTCTCTCTCTCTCTCTGTATTTATTTTTCTTTTTTTTTTTCTATATCTATTTTATATCGATCGATATTATCATCGTGTCTCGATAAACGGTCACTCGCTTCTGATATCGAAATGGACATTCTTATTAATTTGATAATCAATTTTACGTAACGAAATTATCATTTCGTCGTTCAATCAATATCTTTCTTCTATTATTATAATTATTATTATTAATCAATCTTAAGTACTTTCGATGTAATAAAAACTATCGGTACGTAAGTTGCAATCAAAAAAAAAATATATATATATATAAAAATCGATACGCCGTATAACCGAGTCGATATAAATTAATTAATGAATTTTATTCGTAGCGCGTTTGCGTTTTGGTTTATTTGGACGTACATACATATAAATATTTATTACAAATATTATCCGACGAATTGTCGTATATGACAAATGTCGAATAATGGAAGAGAAACGCTCGACAATTTTTTTTTCTTTTTTTTTTTTTTAATCAATCGGTGTAATATATTATATCGATCATTTATATTCACGTATTTATACGTTTTATTATTAAATGACCGAGAACGATTGAAAATATTCAAAAAAAAAAAAAAAAAAAAAAAAAAAAAAAAAAAAAAAAAAAAAAAAAAAAAAGAGCCTTTTTTTTTTTTTTTTTTTTTTTTTTTTTTTTTTTTTGAATATTTTCAATCGTTCTCGGTCATATAATAATAAAACGTATAAATACGTGAATATAAACGATCGATATAATATATTACACCGATTGATTAAAAAAAAAAAAAAAGAAGCCGTTTTTTTTTTTTTTTTTTTTTTTTTTTTTTTTTTTTTTTTTTTTTTTTTGAATATTTCCAATCGTTCTCGGTCATATAATAATAAAACGTATAAATACGTGAATATAAACGATCGATATAATATATTACACCGATTGATTAAAAAAAAAAAAAAAAAAAGAAGCCGTTTTTTTTTTTTTTTTTTTTTTTTTTTTTTTTTTTTTTTTTTTTTTGAATATTTTCAATCGTTCTCGGTCATATAATAATAAAACGTATAAATACGTGAATATAAACGATCGATATAATATATTACACCGATTGATTAAAAAAAAAAAAAAAAAAAAAAAAAAAAAAATTGTCGAGCGTTTTTTTTCCTTATTTTCCTTTTCGTTATTCCGAGAAATCTTTTAAACGTTCCCGTGTATATTTATATATAAATATATAAACACGTAAATACACAATTTCGTTGCTTCGGTTCGTCTTTTTCGTTTCATCTACTTCAAAATCTTCTTCGTGGTTGCTTTAGTCATCGAAGAAAGAAAGAAAGAAAGAAAGATAAAGAAAGATGAGGATAAAAAAAAGTGAGTTTACGGTTTCTCCGTAAATCTTATTTTGCAATTCGTGCGAACCCAACGTACGCGTTACAAAAAACAAGTCGAAGCACAGGGGTGTTTGACCCTAACTGACCTTACTTGAGTCAATTCTCTTAAAGACACTTCTCTATATATTTCTTTTTCCTTCCTACGGACGAACGGCTTACTTTATTCCTCGCGGTTTTTATTAATTAATTGAGATGTTGAATATATTTCATATATCTAAACAAATAATCCACTCTCGAGTGTATTTTGTTTAACGAAACCCTTTTCTTTTTTCTTTTTTTTTTGTTTTTTTTCGACGTATCTCGATTTCTTTCATTGAAACGGATGTTGAAAAGGATGCTGCGACCCGTAGATATAAATTGAATTTTTACAGTCTATATACAAGACGTTAACAGTGAGTGAGCCGAGAAAGGTGATAAAAACGAAGTGAATCACATTGGCTTGTAATAATATGTATGTAAAAAGAAAAAAAGAAAAAAAAAAAAAGAAAAAAACACACAAACGAAAGAAAAAGAAAAAAAGAAAAGGAAAGAGGAAAAAAAAAGAAAAATTGCTGATTCAACGACTCCGGAAGTAGCGTATTGCAGTGTATAGTACATAGTAGATAATGTGTCGTACATACAAAGCGAACGAACGAACGAACGAACGAAGATGATTCATTCTCGAACCGAACGTTATATATGTATAGATGCAAGTTAGCCTCCTTTAGAACGCGATAACGTTAGTTAAACTTGCATGATTTAAGTCAATGCCGACCGTACGCGAAAATATAATAGATTAAATGCACTTCTTCTTCTTTTTCTCTCTCTCTCTCTCTCTCTCTTTTTTTTCCTCTTCGACAATTCTCCATTTTTCTAATTAATTATTCAAAAAATAAAAAAGATACCTGAATCGATCCATGGAGACCTCTCCCTCTCTCTCTCTCTCTCTCTTTTTTTTCTCATATATAAAAAAAGAACGAAAGTAAAAAAAAAAAGAGAGAGAGAGAGAGAGAAACATTTAACCTACTTTCTCTCTAATAGAAAATTTCGAATACGATTTCGTAGGATCGACAAAAGAAAATATTAAATATCTCCTATCTCGCGATGCGTCGTTTAGCGTGAAAACGATTTTTCTCTTTTTGTTTATCTTTTTTTTTTTTTGTTTTTTTTAATCAGAAATGTCGCAGAAACAACACTTGCATAATGGGAACAGTGCGCTCGCGCGGCTCTCTCGCACGTGACAATAAAAAAAGAAAAGAAAAGAACAAAAAAAATCGTGGTCTTATAAATTGCATAATGTCGAAGGCGTTCTTCCGGAAATTCGAATCTAGCGGTTGCATAGAGAAAGAGAAAGAGAGACAGAGACAGAGAGAGAGAGAGAGAGAGAGAGAGAGAGAGAGAGAGAGAGAGAGAGAGAGAGAGAAAGAACAAAATCGTCGTTTCGTACGCGCTATGTATTCGTAATAGGCAGGAACCGAATTTATACTCGACGTTGTGAAAACCTAAGCGCGAGATTATTACGACTTCGTCGAACGATACCAATTTATTTTTTATTGTGTTACCCTCTTACACGTGCGATTTTTATTTTGTTTGTTTAATTCTCTTTATTTTTCTCTATTCTTTTTTCTTTTTTTTGTTTTTTTTTTTTTTTTTGTTATTCCTCATCCCGTATCTCTCGTCTTTTATTTTTATTACTATATAATTTTATACGATAATATTACACGGATATTAATGTATTAGGGTGTTCATTTTTTTAAAAATAAATTTTATATGTATATTTTATAGAGAGATATACTATTTTATAGAGAGATGTTGAGTTTGATTTTAATGATATATTCTCGGCCCTGTTAAACAGTTTTCTTTTTAGAGAAAGAGAGAGAGAGAGAGAGAGAGAGAGAGAGAGATGGGTAGATCGTGAACCGTTATTCTGTCAAATGTTCTCCCCTCTTATTATGCCAATCGTAGAAACGCGTTACGTATGCTTGTGATCATCGCTGAATCAAACCAGGTAATAAACTTTCGAAACGCTAAAACCCAAAGTCTTAAGTGTAAAATAAATTCTGTTACAATAAGGAAAAAGAATAGAGAGATATTTATTTTATTATTATTAATATTATTATTATTATCGTTATATATAATAATAATGAAAATGTTAATAACAATAGAAATTAATTGGATATAATATTGATGATAATAATAATGATGGGATTTAAATTTTTTTTTTTTTTATTCTTATTCTTATTTATAATGGAAACGTGAAAATATCGCGGTAATCGTCTTAACGAGGACATTAAATCGATTCGGGACGAGAATCGAACGCTTTCGAATCGCTACGTAATAATTCCTTACGATAGGTAAAGTAACGTAGATTAAATCGTAAAAATTCGCCGCAGTGTGTTCATACTTCTAATCGAATGAAAGAACGAAAGAAAGAAAGAAAGAAAGAAAGAAAAAACACGAGAAGAGAAAACGAGAAACGACAAAGAAATCAAACGTCGCGAGTGTTTCGTTTCCTCCCCCATCCCTCCCCCCTCTCTAAACGGCAATAAACAAGAAATAATCACAAATGGCGATAAGCCAGAAATATTATTCGATCGTTATTTCGTCGTGCAAATTCATTAACAGTTAAATTAAAATCATCGATTTTGTTTACTTTACGGGTTCAAGAAGAAGGAAATAAATAAATAAATAAATATATAAATAGTAAAACAAATGAATGAATATATAAATAAATAGTCGGGCGCGAGCGCATAGTTGCACGCCTTTGAAAAGAGTCGCATGTATCATCCAACTCACGTGCATCCATATATATATATGTATCGGGTGACTCCAGAGAATAATTTTTTTTTTTTTTTTTTTTTTGGACGACGTAGATTTTCATTTATATATTTATACATACACACACACACACATAAATATATACATACACGCACGCATTGGGTGACTTTAGACGATTATTTTTAATAAATTATTTATTATTATCTTTATTTGTTTTTTTTTTTCGTTCTATCTATCTATCTATCTATTTATCGATTTATATCAATCGGATAGAAATCGAACGCAAAACAAAAAAAGAAAAGAAAAGAAAAGAAAAGGAAAATTGCATTCGATTATAATTTGAATCGACGATTAAACGCGCGACCGGATAAAATTCTGATTAAAACAAATTTGGTGGTACTTAGCGATGGTCGATTGCTATTAAACTCTCTCGCTCTTTCTCTCTCTCTCTCTCTTTCTCTCTCTCTCTCTCTGTTGTAAAGTCTCACCATAAGAAAGATAGAGAAAGGGTGAGATAGAGGAATACCAAACGGTGTCTATGGTTAAAGTTAAAGGAACGGCCGGGCGGCCGTTCGTTCGATCGATCGATCGATCGATCGATCGAGCTGGATCGAGCGACGATGAGAGAATATCCTATTGCTCGATCGTTAATATTCCGATGACGGTTAATTCGTGTTCTGACTTTGGATAAGCGAGGAACGAAGGCCAACATTCGCGCTCCGTCGTCTTCTTCGTCTTCGTCTTCGTCTTCGTCTTCGTCTTACACACGACGGTGTATTTCCGTGTCGAGGCACATAAATTATTTACAATTTCCTAGTACGAACCGCGCGCGATACAGAGGAAGAAAGAAAGACTGATGATTATGTACGGTACACACAAAAAAAGAAAAAAAAAAAAAAAGAACGAGATAGAGAGATAGATAGATAGAGAGGAATGATCCCAAGAGAGTAAGTTAGTAGCTACTTGGAAACACGCCAAATCGACGAACGTTATTTACCATTGATTTCTCTCGCTTTTTTATTATTATTATTATCATCATTATTGTTGTTGTTGTTATTATTATTATTATTTTAATATGTATATAGGAATCGTGCTTAATTGCAACAATCGATTAATAATATAAATTAATTGATTGATTGATTAATGATAAGTTAGCGAGTCGATGATTATCGTTCATCGTTAAAGGCAATTTTCCCCTAGGCCTTTGCGCTGTTTGCTAGGGGAAAAAAAAATAAATAAATAAAGGAAATAAATAAAAAAACAAATGTAGAAGAAAGATACATATTACATACGTACGTACAATACGTATGTACATACTTAGTTGCATCCTACGAATCCGAGTTGGCTCGTTGCCACTTGCACATAAATCTGTGTCAATTACGAGGAGGCGGAGAAAGAGGAGGAGAAAAGAAGTAGAAGTAGAAGAAGAAGACGAAGAAGAAGAAGAATCGTTGAAATAAAGTTAAACGACGTATTTCCTGTCGGTGGATTCAACGATTAAGGACGATATCATTAAATGTCCGAACGAATTTCTTTTCCGATTGATAATTCTCGATAATACATATATATAATTTATTTAAAATCAAACAATAATTCGTAATTGAATTTGTATTAAATGTATTTAATAATCGATCGATCGATCGATCGTTATACGATCCAACAAAAAATAAAAATAATACGATCGACGTAGTTTCTAATCGTCGATGAATTTTATTTTTATTATTATTATTATTATTATTATTATTATTATTATTATTGTTGTTGTTGTTATAATTATTATTATTGTTATTATTATTATTGTTATCTTTTTTATCGATTCATTCATTCATTCACTTATTTTTTTAATTTAAATATACCATTAAGTTCGTTGTTCTATTTAAACGCGAGGAATAAACGATCTCAGAGTACACATATATATATATATATGTATGTATGTATGTATGTATGTATGTATGTATGTACGTACTTATATACGCGTACGCGTGTATTTATGTCTGATTCGACGTTTCTACTACTGCCTACGTTAGGAACGAGTAAAATCTTACTATTACTACTACTTATTACTACTTGTACGGAGAAAAAGAGATAAATAAATGGAGATAGAAAGAGCGAGAGAGAGAGAGAGAGAGAGAGAGAGAGAGAGAGAGAGAGAGAGACAATAGAAGAATTTAGAATTAGCCTAGTTTCTTACACTCTAACGTTAGCGTGAATTACGTGATCTATCGTCCAAGTCCCATTCGTTAGTATCGTTCTTATCGAATATATATCGAACTCGGAACTCGACGTGTTCGAAATTATAGATTAGATCGTTGTTATTAGAATGCAAGAAAAAAAAAAAAAAGATAAATAAAAGGTTTGAGAGATCACCGTTATCGAACGCGTTTTCGTTGGTTTTACTTTTATTTATTTATTTATTAATTTTTGTCTCTCGTTGCAATCTCCTTTTCGTTGTCTTCTTCGTTGTCAACGACAACAACAACAACAACAACGATAACAACGACAATGACAATGACAATGACAATAACAATAACAATAACAATAACAACGTTGTCTTCTTCGTGGACCCCCTTTTTTACATTCACCACGGCATTGTAATTAAATGCGACACTGACGACGCTCCTTCGCTCACGCCTTCAGTTTCTCTTTCTTTCTTTCTTTCTTTCTTTCTTTCTTTCTTTCTCTTGTAACTTTTTACAGTAGTCACACACGTGTTCTCCTGCAGCACGTGCAACTACTGAAACGCGTCATGTATATCCTATATGTGCAGTGACTTTCTTTTGTTGATTTTTTCTTCCTTTTTTATTTATATTCCCTTTCTCTTTCTTTCCCTTTCACTTCTTTCTTCGTTTCTTTCTTTCATTCCTTTTCGATTTCTCTTCTCTCCTTCTTTCTGTTCGTTCCCCTTTATCTCTCTCGAGACGTACGAAGAAGAAGGATTATGATTTATTCTGGTCCGATCGTTGGGAAAGAAGATGAATGAAATAAACATCGTTGTTATTATTATTATTATTATTATTATTATTATTATTGTCATTGAATTATTATCGACTACTACTCGAGAAAAGAGATGAATGAAATTAACGTTGTCATCATCATCATCATCATCATTATTATTATTATTGTTGTTGTTGTTGTTGTTGTTGTTGTTGTTATTGTTATCGTCGAGTACTGTATGAGAAAGATTATGAATGAAATTAACATGATTATTGTTATTATTATTATTATTATTAATATTGAATTATTATTGAATTGTTATCGATCGTTCATTGCTCGTTCAGTTTCTAATCCACCCAACATCATTCTAATGGTTCTTTATGTCGGGCTTTGTTATTAGAATTTTTCATTAGATAGATATAATAACGTCTTATCACGTTCGCCATAATATTTGCAGCGAAACTTTACAAGATCACATCGCCATCATCGAGTGCACGTTAATGCACACATTAAGCTCCGCAGACACACACACGCATTAGTTTTGAAATTATTAATTTTTTCATGTTTGCTGGAAGAACCACAAGCGTTATGGATAATTGGCACGTTCTAATCAGTCCCGTTGTGCGTACCGAGCAATACGTTAGAACGTCGCTCGTTCTTTGTTACGAACAAGAAGAAGAAAAAGAAGAAAAAATTAATGGTCGGAAGTAACGGAGTAAAAACGAAAAAAAAAAGAAAAAAAGAAAAAATTAATAAAACTTACGAAAAAAAAAAAGAAAGAACAAGAAGACGAAGAAGAAATGAACAAGTTATTTTTCCCGTGTTTTTTTTTCTTTTTTTTTTTTTTTCCCATTCGAAGGCCAAGTTCGAATCATCGGCAACGACGACTTATACTTCTCTTCCTCTCTTCTTCGTGTTGGTGAACGTTAGTAAAAAAAAAAAAAAAAAGAAAAAAAAATCCCGTTGTAAAAAAGGAATAAGAATAAGAAGAAGAAAAAAAGAAGAACCATCTAGTTCGATGAGAAAAAGGTGACAGAAATAAAAATTTCGAAAATTCGTAAAGGTAGAAATGAAAAGAGAGAGGGAGTACGATTTTTTTTTTTTTTTTAACGATATATGATAATGTATGTACGTATTTATGTATTACATGTATGTATATATACATATATATACATATATATATATATATATATATATATATATATGTATATATACATATATATACATATATATATATATATATATATATATATAGAGAGAGAGAGAGAGAGAGAGAGAGAGAAATAGGAAGAATTAAGAATGAGGGAACGTCAGTGTTTCCCCGAACGAATCGACATAGTTAGTCAATGATTTAACGATAACTAAACGATACGACATTATTTAACAATATGTGTCTTATTTATTCCTAACGAGAAATTCAAAAGAATTCTTACGTGTGGTTGTTGCGAATTTCTTTTTTTTTTTCTTTTTCTTCTTTTTTTCCCTTTTTGCTCTTTCCTTCTTCCGGACGATGTGGTAAAGATAAATAACTCTCACGACGAACTAATCTATCTATGTCGCGTCGTAATTGTCGAAAGATTAGAAATCTATGTGTTGTATACACTGTGTAACGTTATCAAAATTCTTGTTTGATTTGTCAAAAAACGAATGGCGTTTGGTCGGATGCATTCCAAATTTACGCGATTAATTTCTCTTTGCTTGTTATTTATTTTATTTTTTTTTTTATTTTTTCAATCGATATCAGTCAATCCCACACGTTTCTTGTACGTATATATATAAATAAGTAGTATAAATAATGTACGTAGTACCAATATAAAGTAGTATATATATATATATATATGTATTTATATATATATTTGATATATTAATATCCTCTCTCGAGCATAGAACTAAACGAAGAAGGAATGAAAATGATTCGAGGTATTTTTCTTTAGGTCGAGTTTTAAAGCGGTCTAGGTCCCCGTCTAATGCTTTATCGACTTCGTTGCAGGCTTGGTTAAACTCGGGCGAGCAAGAGAGACAGACAGAGAGAGAGAGAGAGAGAGAGAGAGAGAGAGACCTACCTATACATGCTGAAAAGGTGGCACTCTTAACGATTTTTCTTTTCTCTTCGAACGCAAGAAACGCGATTAAGTTTAGATATCCCGTTTTATAATAAACTTGAACACTGGTTTCTATACCGATTAAAAAAAAACAAAAAAAAATGAATTATTACCTACTCTAATCGTGAGTAAGTAAGTAAGTAAATCCTACGTATGTACCTATTTAAATATATTAAAATTTATATACACACACATATATATACTATGTTTAAGTAAAGGTCCCCCCCCCCCAAAAAAAAGGGAATATAAAGAGAAGAAAAAAAAAAAAAATACGCGAACAAACAAATAAATAAATAAAAGATTCCACTCACCATAGCAGAAAGATCCGAAATATTCGTCGTCGTAGGTGCCGCTTCCGTTTTATCGAATAGGAAGGTCGCAACAATGGCCAATTGGAATAATAAACTACTTATGGTTCTTCGTGCCATCTTTCCTCCTCCTCCTCCTCCTTCTCCACCTCGTTCTTCTTCACAATGTAACGCCATGAAAAATTTTTTTTCGGGGGAAAAAAAAGAGTTTGGAAGGAAGATTGGTAAAGGTGGAATAAGGTACAAAGAAAAAAAAAAATATATATATATAACGAAGATGATAATGAAACGAAGAAGAACGTATGTACGTCACACGACGAGCAAACTTTGCGTCCGTGAAACTTCAGTTCTACTCAAAGACAATTTTCTCTCTCTCTCTCTCTCTCTCTCTCCTTGTGTCTCTGGCCCCACTCTCCCGTTCTCTCTCTCTCTCTCTCTTCTTCACTTGGAACTACCCTCTAGCGCACACGAGGTCGATCAATAATACCCAGTCTCTCAGATTCGAAAACCGAATGCGTCGAGAAGAGTGTGACACGCGCGTTCGAAGGTCTTCCTGAATCCCAGGACACTTCTTTTTTATTTTTTCTTTTTTTCTTTTTCTTTCTTTCTTTCCTTCCTTCCTTCTCTCGTTTCTTTATCTTTTTTTACTTATATATTTGTTTCCTTGATTGGTTTCTCTACGCACAAACACTTTGTGCGTACGCGCGCTTGCGTGCGTGAGTCGTTTAGGATCTTCTCTCTTTATCTCTTTACGTATATGTCACCTTTTATTTCTTTTTTTTTTTCTTTCTTTTTCTTCTCTCCTCTCTTTTTCTTTTCCCGTATTCTCCGTTCGTACCTTCTCGAGAAGAGAAGAGATCAGAACGAACGAGTTCGCTAAACGTTCGAAAATGTTTACCCCCCTGTTTTTTTTATTGTTCCTTTTATTTTTCCTCCACTTCTTCTTCTTTTTCTTCTTCTTCTTCTTCTTCTAAACGGACGAACGCATATATCTCGTGAGATCGAAGTAAAGGACGTTGAAAAATTTGTCCCTCGCTATAATAAAATTTTGGACGATCTTACTTTTCCTTTTCTATTTCTTTTTCCTTCTCCACCCCTTTTGAAATTTCGTTCCTTTCGCAGCACCAATTCCAATATCTCTCTCTCTCTCTCTCTCTCTCGTTAATCTCTTCTTCGAACTTTAAGACTCGTTACGGCTCGAAATCGAAATAAATCAAGAGAATCTTTATCTCTCCTCTTCGAATCGTTTAGTCTCCACCGCAAAAAGATTATCAACGAATGAATAAAAGGGATCGGACGATATAAAGAAAGAACGAAAGAAAGAAAAAAAGGAAGAAAGAAAGAATGAATGAATGAATGAATGAATGAATTTGGATTCTATTCCTCTTCTTCTTCTTCTTCTTCTTCTTCTTATTCTTCTTCTTCTTCTCTCTTTTTTCTCTCTCTTCCTTTCCTTTTCGCGTGCTGGAAGATCGGACTTTGGATCCTTCTTCTATTTTTTTTTTTTTTTTTTAAGGAAGATGTTTATCGTATCAGGGGAAAAAAAGGAGATATATATATATATATATATGATAAATATATATATATAAAACGAGAAAAAAAATGAGGAAGAGAGGATTCGTCCAAAGTTATATATTTATATATATATATATTTATAATAACGCGCACACGACCCGAGATGTACGCGGAGCTGGGACCGGAGTCGACCGCCACTCTGAATCACAATCAGTCTGGCACTGACTTTTATCGAGACCTCCCACCATTCCTACGGCTCGACTCAACAGCGCCAATACCACAGTTAGCCACCGGCAATATACCACAGAACTCGCTCCTGATATCGCTATAGTCACTGTCATTACCACCATCAAGAGTTTTTCTTCGAACGCGCTATCGCCTTTGAAACGCGAAATAATCCCTCGTATGATAATCATTTCTCATTTCGTTGAAATATTTATAATAATAATGACAAAAAATATATATATATATATATATATATCGATTAAATTCTTGGACTTTAACTTCACTTCGATTCAATTCACTTTGCCTCGCCTCGCTTCGCTTTAACTTCATTTACTTCGCCGTTCTCTTTTTTTTTTTTTCCTAAGCTATCTACCATTTTTTAATTTTATTTACGAATCAATTTCTTTTTTTTTTTCTCTCTCTCTCGAACGATTTATAAATTACGACGATATATTTGTAGGACTTTTCTTTTTTTCTTTTTCTTTTTCTCTTTTTTTTTTTTTTTTTATATCAAACACATTTATTTATAAATATATAAGTAATTTAATAATAAACTCTTTATATTTAAAATAATAACCTCTTTTCTTAAATTCTTACGTTTTTTCTTTTTTTCTTTTTTTTTTTTTTAATCTTTAACTTAAACCTTTTACATTCATATCTAATAACGATTGTAATGTTGTATTTTTATCGACGTATAAATCATTGAAAAGAAATACAATTTTCTATCGTATTTAATCATCGATTGGTTGAAGAAATCTCGACGAAAATATTTATTGTATTAATTTTGGAATAATTATTATTTATATATACGGGGGTATTTTTTTTATCTCTTAATTTCACACTTAAGAGTCACGTGTATTCTTCTTTCCCAGTTTCGCTACGTGTATCTAAAAAAAAAAAATTAAAATAAAAAAAAAAAGATACAGAAAATAAATTAAGAAAAAAATAAAAAAGAAACAAAGAGAACAACAGTAGTTTTTCGAGCAAAGCACATACACAGACAGATACTACTACTTGGTGATTGACGTTGTTGTTGTTGTTGTTGTTAGCTTCGGTGGGGTCCGTCCTTTTTGTTCATTGACAAATGATCGCGACTAAGAGTGAGAGAGACCACCTTTAAGGATCCTACGATTGGGAGGTCCTAGAATTGGTTTGTTTGGGGTTGGTCATTATCATTTCTAACGATTTCTGTATGTCATTTGGTATGTCCTTTCCTTTTTTTTTTCTTTTTATTCTTTAGTTCCTCCTTTCTTCCTAACTTTTTTTCTACCCTCGTTGGATTTTCGTTTTTTATTTTTATCTTTTTATTATTTTTATCTTTTTTTTTGGTTTCTCGTTCACGTGGATACATTTCCAAGGACACAGAGAGAGAGAGAGAGAGAGAGAGAGAGAGAGAGATCGACTAAGGCACATCTCTCAAACTCGACCGTAGAAATCGATGTTTAATGATGGCGGACGGTCGTTTCGTGGGGTGGTGGTAGTGCTGGTGGGAGAGGGTGTGTCACGAAATAACAGCTGTAATAATTAATAGTCCGAGGGTAAACGGTAACACCGGGGCACACTTCATTTCTTTCCTCAGAGATATTATTTATTATTATTATTTGCCGAACATGATTTCGACCTAGACGGACACGCATTCGTAAGATAATATAAAAGGGGGTTGGAGTTACTCCCGTGTTCATTTGCTTAAAGTGCATTCTCTCGTGCTATTTGAAATGTTTTTTCTTTTTTTATTTTTTATTTTGTTTTTGACGACGCGTACGTGCGTCGACTGTCCGAAAGAGTGGAACCGTGATATTTGAAAAAATGAAGAAAAATAAAAAAATAAAACAAATAATTTCGAATGTTAACTCGATTCATTGACGTAAGAACGTTCGTTATGGTCTCGTGACATCTCTTTCTCTTTCTTTTTATTTTTCTTCTTCTTTTTCTTTTTCCTGTTCTTTCTTTCTTTCTTTCTTTTTTTTTTTTATCTCCTCTCTTTCGGGTTGTTGTTATATATTTTTCGCAAAGGCTTTCGATCGTTCCTTTTTTTTTTGTTCTTTCTTTCTTTCTTTTTGTTTTTCTAATAGCAAATATTTTCGTTTCATTTCACGAATTTACTCGCATACTCACGGTCCACGTTTTTTGACGAAAGAAAAGAACAAATCATAGAAGATTTTCTTCGTGTATTCGCGTTGTTTATTTATTTATTTATTTCTTTCCTCTTCTTTTTTTTTTATTCTTTTTGTTTTTCTTCTTCCTCTTTAATGTTCTTCCCTCCCTTTATCTCTATTTTTTTCGTCGTTTATCCTTTTGAAAATTGTTATTCACCAAGACGAACACATAAATTCGTCGAAAACCTTCGAGAGTAATCTCTCTCTCTTTCTCTCTCTCTCTCTCTCTCTCTGTTATACCAGTACGTAAACGTTTACGTTTAATAGCCGCACAGTTCGCTGGCTTCTAACAGTGTGCATCTTTCTTTGACTTGTCCGAATAAGATCTTTATAGTAGACGTTTTTCTTTTTCTATAGTGGCACACAGAGAACCGTAATGTTCCCATCCGCAATGCGGATTCTCCGCAGTATTATTATCACATTGACAAATATACATATATCATTTATAACGAGAACGAATTTGAATTAAAAAAAAAAAGAAGACCGCAAAAACAAAAAACTAATAAATAAATAAATAAATAAATAAATAAATACGTACCATTAGTACGTACTACATATATATATGTAATATGTAAATTTCTTCTCTCACTCTCTTTCTCTCTCTCTCTCTCTCTCTCTCTCTCTTTTATCAGAATGTTTATGCGAATAGGAAGTTAGAAATGATTAACATCGCCCATCGATCTATGTTCCTATCCTCACTACTTACATACTTTGAATTGATAATAACCAAACAGAGGACGGATAATGGAAATGACAATTGTCAATAGATAGAGATAGAGATAGAGATAGAGAGAGAGAGAGAGAGAGAGAGAGAGAGAGAGAGAGAGAGAGATAAAGATAGATAGAGAGAAAGGACAAATCCTATGACAATTTCATTATACATACGTTAGAGATTAATCGATTAGGTATATCCGTATAACGCGATATTATTATTAACTTCCTTCGTTTGATCAAGGAAGAAACGAACGATCACGACGATCACTATCATCACCACCACCACCACCACCACTACTAATACTAATATTATTATCGCTATTTAAATACTATTATTGCTAATGAAAACGACGAATGAGCGTTATTTTCATTTTGTGAATCATACAAAGCCTTTAAAACAATCGGAACCGCGCTCTTTCCGATTCGAAGAATTCCATTTACGAGGCCGACCAAAAACGCGTGCTATATATATATATATATATATATATATAAAATATATACTGTGTTTGCTTCATTATCTCTAGGATCGAGTTCGGTGGACGACGAATTTTGAATGCAGATTAACTCGGAGTGACTAACCCGTTCGTTCCTTTCTTTTTCCCTTCCTCTTCTCGTCTTTTCTTTTTCTTTTTCTTTTTTTTTTTTTTTTTTGATTCTCTTCGATTACTTCTTTCATTCCTCCTCGACATTTCTTTCTTTCTTTCTTTCTTTTATTTCTACCCTATTTAATTTTTAATCTCGCTTCGTTTCATTACCGATTGGATTATTCGTCCAATTGGCCGCGTCAATTTCAAATACGTAACCTTTGTGCTTATGTTAAAACGATCATGATGTAAAAAAGGATTATTTACGTGCACCTAAGAATACTTAGCGATAGAAACAATAAAACTTGGACTTGTTTCATTATCATCAGTAACATCGTCATCATTGTCATCATGTCATTTTTATTATCTGCAAATGAGAATGAATTTATTGATCCGATAAAAGACTTCCTCGTTAAATATTTATGTAAAAGTCCGTATATAAACGAAAAGAGAATAAATAAAGAGATTACTCTCTCTCTTTCTCTCTCTGTCTCTTTCATCTTTGACGACGTTTTTCTTGTTAAAATGACGTGTGTTGAAAGACCATGCATTTGTGGTTGGAAAAGTGCAAGATAAAGGGAACGCGTATAGGAAGAGAGGGAGGGAGAGGAGAGAGAGAGAAAGAGAGAGGAGAGAGAGAAGAGAGAAAGAGTCATACGTAGTGAACATTATACGTGAAATCACGATCATCAACCACAAGCAATGAATGCGTACGAATACTAAAGCCGCGCCATTTTTGACTTTGTTCTTTTAATTCCGATATATATAATATTGAAAATAATTGTATTTCGCCATTGTCACGAGAACAGTGAGAGGTAAGAAGAGAGGAGGGTTGGAAGAAAATGATTCGACGGGGAAATAATTGGAAAGGATTATCTCGTTTGGATCGTTGACCATCTTTATTATACCACCCTTTATAATTTCTTTTCTCTCTCTCTCTCTCTCTCTCTCTCTCCTTCTATTTCTTTTTCTTTTCTCTTTCTTGTTCTTTATTTATTCATTTTCATTCATTCATTTTTTTTTTTTTTTAATTTTTATACGGGGTTACCTTTTACTTTTCTTCGGCCGACGTTACGAAAGGAAAAGGGCTATTCTCCTGGAGATTTTCTGAGAGAGTCCTCCCTCCTCCTCCTCCTCCTCCTCCTCCATCCCTTCATATGATCCGCAGAGACGAGAGATACGATCGTCCGACGATGCAGAATGCATTTGCATTAATTCAGCGATGTGGTCGAATTCCTATTTAAATTTTTGGCCAAACCCAGACTCGACCAATCTAAGGGCAACGTTCTCCACGCTCTCCCCTTTTCTCCCTTTCTCTATCCCTTCATTTTCTCTCTCTCTCTCTCTCTCTCTCTCGCGTTTCCTTTTTTTCCCACGGACAATTTCTTTAATTCTTTTTTTTTTTTTTAGAGCAATTTTTTTCCACGATAATAAACAATCACGAGAGTATTTCATCGTACGTCTTTTCTCTTTGTCTTTTTTCTTTTGATTAAAAGAGAGAAGAAAGAATCATTTTTTCCTCTTTAATTCGAGTAGATTGATTTCACGGTAAAGTGGAAAGAAAAATAAAAGAAATAAGTAAAAGAATCATTCCGACCTTCGTCCGATGGCCGATATAAATCGGTTCGATCGTTAAATGTCCTCCTCCTCTTCCTCCTCCTTCACCTCCATCTCCACCTCCTCTTTATCGACAAGTGGAAAACCTTCTTTGTAATATGATCGTCATATTAAGAAATTCGTAAAATGATTGAAAATTTCGTCGAAAAGAAATGAATAAATACGATAACTCGTTTATACATTCATTCGGAGGTACTTCTGCGAGAATCGATGGTATTTTCCATAGAATCGTATGGGGGAGGAGGTGAATATATAGGTTAATACGTAGTATTATAATATACAGATTAGTATACACAGTATTTATATAAATCTTGTATCGTTTGTCGACGAACGATTTAATAATTAAAAAATAAATAAAAAAGAAAAAAATAAACGTTTCCTCCGACAAACTGTACTTATTCTTTTATTTTTAATTTTTTTTCTTTTCTCTTTTTTACAGAACTACAATCGTCCACGATGACAATTAATAATTAATAATTAATAAATAATAATAATAAATATCATCGCGTTCTTATCACAACGGTGGTTATAAGCGTATTAATATATTCTTTCTCTTCCTTCCTTTCTCTATCTCTCTCTCTCTCTCTCTCTCTTTTTTTTTTTAATTAAAATCGATCCACCTTGTATAAAAGGTACGATTAATGCGTTACTACATATGCAATAAGATAGTAGGATAATAAATATTTTCATTATTCGATTCTTTTGTTCTCTAGTTCGAAGCGAAACACCGCCGGGAACTGACTCACGCGTTTGATCTAACAAACGAAACCGATTAATTAAAGTTGGGATTCGATGCGTTGTTGTCCTCTCCCGTTGGGTGGGTGGGTGGGTGGGTGGTTTGGTTGATGACGACTAACAACAAAATCAATGAATGAATCGATGATGGTAAATGAAATATCTGTATCGACATCGTTCAACGATGATTCTCTTATTAAACTTGACGTAATAAAATCGTATTGGGACGAATTTTGTTTCGGTACAGAAAAGGAGGAGGAGGAGGAGGAGGAGGAGGAGGAGGAGTTAAACGACGTAATATCCCTTGCCCTTTATCGATGCTATACGAATTCGTACAAAATATAACAATAAATATAAAATCCCAATAAAAATAAAATCCCTTTACTAACCTGCCGAAACTATCCTTCACTTTTTTTTTCCCCTTCTAGCAGAAGTCTTTCGTGAAAGGTTTTCTTTTTCTTTTTTTTTTTTATTCTTTTTTTCTTTTTACACGTCCGGTCGGTAGGTCAACTCCGGTATCCGTTAAATTCGATAGCTGACGAATCCATAGATACCTGCATGTGTGTGTGTGTGTGTGTGTGTGTGTGCGCGTGTGTGGAGCGTCGTACTACGTTCTAGTAATCAAAATATTTACTGGACCTTATCATTGATAGTTGTTTCCTTCTAATATTTCAGAAAGGAAAAATGCGTGTTGAGTCGTAACCGAAAATAAAAGGGAGGAGGATGATATCATAGACTAGGGACCGACGAGAATTATGGTGCGAGGAGGGGACGGGGAGGTAAGGAGAGGAGTATAGGAGGCAGATGGAGGAGAAGGAGGAAAAAATAAAACCACCTTTGGGATTTCGAAACGATCAGCACCGGCGCACCTCAAAATCATGACTACTTTCTGCTTTTGCTTTTGTCAACATATCTTATGTCCGTTTCTAATCGCTTTTTCGAACCTGCTAACTCATCGTTACCTTTCTCTCTCTCTCTCTCTCTCTCTCTTTCTTTCTTTTTTCCTTTTTTTTTTATATATATATATCATCTGGAAGGGTTGGTCAAGGCTAGTTTGAGGTTCCCTTTGATGAAATCGAATCCGATCTCTAAAGAATAATTATTAGGATAAAAATGTACCCTCGTCGTCTTATATATATATATAACGTAAATATATATATATAAATATAAGATAAATTAGGTGATAAGGAAGAATCAATCTGTCCTTCTCCAACAATTATATATATATATATATATATATATATATATATATATATTTGTTAAAAGAAAATATCGATTAATCGATGAATTGTATACTTAATGAAATATCAATCGAATTTATCCTATCTACAACACCTATGATATATTATAACTCTATCCAGATTAATATGTACAATGATATAATAATTTGTGAGAGGGTGTATATATAAATAAAAACAAAAGAAAAATTGTAAATAAAAAAGAAACGAATATATGCGAGCTATCGTTAAGATATAATTATTAAATATAATTGAAAAACGAAATGAGACTTGGGCAAATTAAAGGATTAAAACAAAAAGATAAAGAAAATCGAGAGTAAAGGAAGCATGTATCAAAAGAATTAACGAAGGAAGATAATATATACGTAATATGAAATTAAATAAGATAAACTTAAAAAAAAAAAAAAAAACATAAATAATACGAAAGTTGCAAATAAAGAGATAAGGAGAGTGAGTGAGTGAGTGAGTGAGTGATACGTAGAGAGAGGAGAGAGGAAATGAGAGAAGAGAGTGGGAGGGAGGGAGGGAGGGAGGTGGGGAATCTTGTTCAGTGAAGACTCGACAGGAACCAACTCATCGTAACAGCGTTTATGAATGACTCACTGTCGTACGATTCCCAGTAGATGACCCCCCGAGTATGCATACCTCGGAAGTTATATAGTATACCTACTAGGTGGGTGGGTGGGTGGGTGGGGGGGAGAGGGGGAGGGACTGCCTCGACGATCCCCTATCCTTCCGTCCTTTCTTTTTCCTATCCTAAGGAGGATTTCGATCGATGACTCGAGATAGTTTCACGAGTCCTCCTTTCTCGTCCGTAAGATCGTTAAAATTGATCGTCGTCCTCCACCTCGAAAGGATTCTGGATCTTCTTGATCCTTTACGATCCGTTTTTCGATCATTATTCTTAGTTTCACCAGTCGACGATAAATCTTAAGTATCGTGAACGTGATAGATCTTGGGACAGTTTCGAGATGACGATGACGATGACGACGACGATGATGATGATGATGATGATGATGATGATGATGATGATGATATTTCGATCGAAAGTATTTCGGCTTGTTGTGGTTGTACCTTTACGATCTCTCTCGATCTCGACTACGCTAATGTTATTTTTACTATATATATATATATATATATATATATTTGCACGTACTATCGTAATTTTTTTTTCTTTTTTTTTAATTATAATATAAATAATTGATTTATATATGTGATGGTATAAAACGAACGTGTGTTTATTTGTAATGTTTTATTCGTTAAAACGAAATATACTCTAAGATATCGGATCGATTCGATCGTCAATGAAATTTCCAACGTAGTCATTATAGAATACGAGTGAGTATGAGATAGAACAGATATATATACATATATATATATATATATATATATATATATATATATATATATATATATATATATGTAGTATATATGTTTCTATCTTTAATGAGAATCACTCGAGAACCTGTTTTACGCGATGAAAGATCCCACTGTTTTCTATCCCCGTAAGAAATACGTAATTAATTCGCTTTAAAGATTGATCCATTTCTACGAATAGATCAAGGAGTCATACCTAACACGGATAATATTCCGTGTTTTGCGGAAATAACGTTACGTACATTGGAATCAACCGTGAAGCGCGTTTTATGACGATCGTGACGTCGCGAATTTTTATTTTTATTTATTTATTTATTTTTTTTTTTTTTCTTATTTTTTATAATCAACGTCACACAAGCAAGATACGCACGATCGGGGAGGACTAATTTCTTTTCGAATATTTTCGAATATTTTTATACAAGAGTTATTAGAAATTATAAATGTTCCCTTTTTTTTTTTTTTTTTTTTTTTTTCAATCGACGAGTACCTCGAATTTTATTTTTCGCTAATTCGACTATTAAGATAAATTCGTTTTGATCGTAAAAAAATTATCGTACGAATGTTTTCTTTTGTCACTTTGTATTTTTCCACGATGCGCGTGTGTGTGTGTGTCTGACGTGATCTCCTTGAACGACCTTCTATGACGATTAAACTATGACGATTCTAATGGAAACGTTGCTTCGAGAGAGAGAGAGAGAGAGAGAGAGAGAGAGAGAAAGAGAAGAAAAAAAAAGTTCGTCGAGATAATCAAAGTGGCATGCTACGAGAAATTTTCTATCGTATTAAGAAATCTAGTTCGTTGCTCGTTCCTTTACCCAGTTATGCGTTTTACGAACAGGAAATCTGTTACAATTGGATAAATGCTTGATATATATATATATATATGTGTGTGTGTGTGTGTGTGTGTGTGTGTTATATGTATGTATGTAAGGTAGTATCTGCAGTTGCAGCTGTCGAGAAAACTTATGGAAATTTCTTTATGGAGAATCCTCTTCACGACGTAATTCACGTATCCATAATACCTACGTACATACATACATACATACATATATCCACAAATTACATGCTTGAAAATTCTGATATATACTAAACTATAGGACGTATAAACCGTATATAATCTAACAAGATAGGACTACTTATGTACGTGCCGACGTATGAGCGTGTAAAGGGAAGAACAATTTCAATGAAAAAAAAAAAAAAAAAAATTAAAAAATACAAAAAAAAAAAGAAGAAACGATCTAAAAACTTCTAACAAAACTTTTTACTCGTCGCTCGTAAACCTTGGAAATGGAATACCGTATTCCAATAACAAATCGGACGGATATTAATCAAATTTCATTGATAAAAATAAACGGTATAATCGACGTACGATATTTTAAAGTCTATATCTATGCTTTATTAACGTTATTTAACGTTTTATATCACGTCGTAAAATTGTTCTCACGTAAATATGTGTGTACGTACGTATGTATATATATATATACACGCGCGAACGAGTGAATCCTCTCGAATCAACGATGCGTTGTTCGATTCGCAGCAGCCTCGAAATGATCTCTCTTCAAGATATACATATATACATACATACATACATACATACATACATACTACTATCGTAGCATGATGTTTCGATCATTTTTATGTCGACGAATGTAGATAGAGAAGTAGAATAAGAAGAGGAAGAAGAAGGACTCTTTTCTGGTCCTTGTTTCTTGATATGCGCTTTGGAATACGACGTTTCTTTGATAATAAATAATGTCTGTACATATGTCGCGGGACGATTGGGAGGTGGGAGGTGGGAGGTGGTCCTCGTACGTATAATTATACTTCAAGGACGTGCGAAGAGAGCTTCTCAATTGTATTTCCTGATTACGAATGTATTATCCTTCGAAGGTCGGACCAAAGTAAAAATCCTCGATGGGAATTATAACGAGTGCAATGATCGAGTATAATTGACTTTATATAACATCTCATATATATTAGTTTATATTATAGTTTATATTTATACAATTAACTTTTTATTCTTTTTTTCTTTTCTTTTTTTTTTTTGTTAATCAGTTGGTATATTATATTATATCCGTCGCTTATATTCACGTATTTATACGTTTTATTATTAAATGATCGAGAAAGATTGAAAATACTTCAAAAAAAAAAAAAAAAAAAAAAAAAAAAAAAAAAAAAAAAAAACGCTCCTTTTTTTTTTTTTTTTTTTTTTTTTTTTTTTTTTTTTTGAAGTATTTTCAACCTTTCTCGATCATTTAATAATAAAACGTATAAATAAAAATAAAAAAAGAAAAGTGGAATCTTTTCTAATCGGATTGAAGGACTAGGAGGACTAGGATTAGGAGTAGGAGTAGGAGTGACCTGACGGTGTTTAAAAGTAAAAGAAATTTTTTTATTCTACGCGTAAACGTCCTCTTCGATGACTATTAAATCGTTACGCGGATGAATACACCCGCGATCTTATAATCTACGTGCGTGCGATCTATAATGTTCGGAATGTTCGTAAGGCCGGAATTATATACCGTGCGGACATCCCGAACAGTCAGAGTCGCGTTTCCGCGTACGCGTTTCTTGTCTACCTCGTGCGTGTGTTCTGCGTGTGTCTGCGTGTGTGTGTGTGTTTGTGTGTGTTTGTGTGTACGCGACTACGATCGCACGTAAGGCACGTGCCTCCTGTCACTTTTGCTGACAACGACCAAAGAAGGCTGTTCCTGTTATTCCATCTATCCGAGACACGTTAACGTTTCGATTAAAACACACACACACACACACTCACACACACGTTCGTTTTCTATTTATCATTCCCTTGTTCACTTTAGTAGTACATATTTATAATAATTGATGATATTCATAATGTCAATTGTATGATCGTGAATATCGTTATTATCGGATTATCTTATTATTATTATTATTATTATTATTATTATGCATTCGTAAGGAAATATCATTGTTTAATCGATTTGCATTAGAATGTTGATTTCTTTCTTTCTTTCTTTCTGTTTTTCTTTTTTTTGTTCGATGAACGTTCGTTGTATTTAACACGTCGATATAATTTAATTAGTAAAAAGAAAAAAAAAAAAAGAAAATATTTTTGACGTCACTGATCGTCGAGTATTCTCTGATATTTAATTCAATATAAAACGAAACTCGTGATTTTATTACGGTGTCCATGGTCCATGGTTTATGGTCCATGTATTCTTTAGATATAAATATATATATTTTTTTTTTCTTCGAACGATTTTCTTTCGATCAACGTTTCTCGTTAACATTCATAACTATTTTTTTTCTGTTTTTTTTTTTTTTTTTTCGAAATAAAAAGATAAAAAATATATATATATATGTATATATATGTATATCAATCGTGTCCGAAGTCAATTCATTTGTTGATATTTAGACTCTTCACTTTGATAACTTAACATATTCTCATAACTCAATCTAATTGAAATATTATATGTAGTTATGGCATATATGCATTCATGTATGCATGTATGTATGTATAGGTGTATATATTATATTCGGAATTCACGTTTCGAAGTATCTTTTGATAAGAGGACTCTTTCTCGTTCTCTGTAACTCAATCTTATTGAAATATTATATTGAAATATTATATTGAAATATTATATGTTTGTGGATATATAGTTGTATTAGAATTATTCACGTTTCAAAGTATCTTTTAGAAGAAAACTCTCTCTCTCTCTCTCTCTCTCTCTCTTTCTTTCCCTCTTTTGTGCGTCAGGAAACGTGAGAAACTTTAAAACGTTCTCAACGAGAACGTTTTATCTCTTTCCTTCTGAATAGTTTCGTTCCGGGAAGAACTATTCCTTTTTCTTTTAATTCCTTTTATTTAATTTAATTTTATTTATTTAATTTTATTTATTTTTCTTTTAAATCGTTCCGATCGATCGACGAATTAACGATTACGCTCATCGCGGCGAAATTATTTTCGAAACAAACGAGCAGATCGAAATTGCACCCCCCAAACGAATTATTAATTTTAGCTTTCCCTCTCTTTTATTCCCTCCGTTCCTCCTTCGATCGCAGCGAGAGAACAAGAATCTGCATAATTTTTATCCGACGAGGTTTTTCAATCTCGTTTAACGTTCGAATAATCTTAATTTTATACACTTTGTCTATAGCGTCGTATCAATTTTTTTTTCGTTTTATTCTCTCTCTCTCTCTCTCTCTATTTTTTTTTTTCGTTTCCACGATAGTTTCGTATGATTAAAGGTCGCGCAAGACCAGGCTACCGTTTCTATGCAAAGAAGAAAAAGAAGAAAAAGAAAAAAAAAAAAATTCAATATGCCGTAGACGATTTCTGTATTAACGTTGAATTATTCAAACGATTTCCCAGATACAACAAGGTCGCTCGAACGAATCCCTTCGCGGGAGAGAGAGAGAGAGAGAGAGAGAGAGAGAGAGAGAGAGAGAGAGATAAACTGTGCGGAATCTTCTCGTGGGTACTTTTTCGGAACGTCAACGTGCTCGTAAACCTTGATCGTTTTTAGAATCGTTTGATATTTAGATCTCTCTCTGTGTCTGTGTGTGTTTTTTTTTCCAATCAAATCTGAAAAATTCGATTTTATTATCTTAAAAATCCTCGATCGTATAAATTGCTATATATGGTGTATCCAATACGAATTAATCGCTCATACAATCGAGACTAATGATCGATAGTAATGGATCAATCGATGAAAGAAACCTGAATGTCTCGCGTAAACGATGCATCATCCTTAGATCCCTGGATCCGTAGATCCCTCGATCCAATTTTCTTTTTTTTTTTTTTTTTCGTTCGTTTTCGATCATCGACAAAAAGAGAAAAAATAGAGTCCGAGTTAGTCGGTCAAATGGGGATATTTTTTATTATTCGCGCACTAAGAAGCTTCATTTTTCTTCAAAATAGTAATTCCGGTAGGCCGAGGAAAGGTAATCGAAAATCTGAACGCGTTTCGAGTCCCTAAGTTTTTCCCCTCCACGTTTTTGCGTGTATATATGTGTGTATGTATGTATGTACGTACAATAATCTTTACGTACGTACGTATATAAACTTAACAAACGACACACAACGTTCAATCGTTAAATTTTCTCCTGCTTTTGGATTTCATTCGTGGGACCTCGAATAGAGACAAATGTCAAGGTGCTTTATATATATATATATATATATATATATATATATATATATATATATATATATTATATATAAAAACATAATATATATATATATACATACACAATATATATGAAACGATAAACGCACAATGCTTTGTCTTAGTTTCTTGATCAAATTTTTTGTTTGTCATTATCGATGAAATTTGACGCATAAAGGAATGAGAGAAAAAGATCGTTTAATCATTAAAAAAAAAAAAAAAAAAAAAAATGAAAAAAAATTAATCCCAAGCTTATTATACATTGTTGTTGTACAAAAGTGCACGGGGAGGGGGTTCTTCCTTCGTTGATAGCGTTTTTAATTCTTCTTCTTCCCATTTTATTTATTTTTTCTTTTTTTATTCTTTTTTTTTATCCCCATAACCCTCGTAATAAGATCCCGGTCGAGTTGAGAAATGTTTTTAAGCGTTGGCATTTCACTTATATCGATGCAAAAAAGAAAAGGGGAGGGAGAGGGATAAAGTGCGAGAAAGGCATGCAGGAGGGAGAACGAAAGATTCGCGGCTCGTCCTCGGCAAAATGAAAGATAAGACGCTTTTTACGTCCTCGCCAGCATAAATACATTCGAATGGGCACCCATTTGAAGATATATAGACACGGCTACGTAGGAATGCAATAGAATAATTTTATCCCCCGTTCGATTATTTTATCTTCTTTCTTTTTTTATTTTTATTTTTTCTTTTCATTCTTTCGTTCTTTCCTTTATTCTTTTTGTCTTTTATGTTCGTACTCCTCTCTAATCATCTTCGTTCTAATCATTCGAACGATAAGAATTTTTTATTTTATTTTATTTTATTTTTTATTTATTTCTTTTTTACATTCACTCGCACAATATTATTTTCTAAAGTAATAATCCTTTTAAGAAATACTATATTTTAGGGGATATTGAAAGAGTAAAAAAAAATATGTTCCTTCGCTTTTTCTTCTCTCTTTCTCTCTCTCTCTCTTTCTTTTTTTTTTTTTTTTTTTTAAGTATCGAGGTAAAACGACGTTAACGATGAATCAGCAAAGATCTACGAACGAGAACGGCGGTCAGTTCGGTTTAATATTTATCGTCCTGAAAAGATTTATCGTGAGAAGAAGACGTTAAGAAAACGGTAGAGGAGGAGACGAAGAAGACATGGACCTAAGCATTGTGCGCGCGTGGGACGATGCGCCATTTTCGGTACACCCAGTATATATCCCTCCGGAGTATTTATCATTTACGAATGCAGAGAGCCTGACGAGGAGAACAACGATCGGTGCTGGCCATGGATAAGTTCACTGATCCCGGTGTGTCGTACGAGAAGTACACCACATGCTTCGTTGCTTTTCCTGCCTTTACCTTTGCCTTTGGTTTTGGTTTTGGTTTTGTTTTTGGTTTTGTTTTTGGTTTTGCGCTGATCCGTTTCGCGCAACTTTCTCGTGATTTCGAGGTTCGTTTTTTCGTGGTTTGTCCCGAAGTATGATTTCTCAGAGATTCGATTTCGATCGGAATCGATTAATTAAATTAAAAAAATTAATCAAAATAAAAAGAAAGAACGAAAATATGTACGTATCAAGGGAACAAAAAAATATATATATATATATGTATGATCGTTATAAACGATTTAAATATATTCGAACGCGTAAAAATTGGGAAAGAGATAAAATAAATTTTTGGATTAACGATTAAACGACGTGTACGGCCATGTTCTGACTGCAATTTTGTGGTCGTTGCTTTCTAATCACCCGGTATGAGAGAATATTTCACTCGTCGTGTTCCTTCCTCTCGTTCATCGAGCTCGTACGACGAGGAGGTTCGTAAAAAGAAAATTACAAAAATAAAAATAAAAAAAAGAGATCACGCATTACGTTTTCAAGGGTCAATGAAAGTGATGGTGGTGGTTGTTAGTAGCAAAAACTTTTTCAACGACAGAAGAAGAAGAAGAAGAAGAAAAGAAAAAGAAAGAAAGAAAGAAAAATTGAAACAAAAAGATATATACGTGGTAATACGCTCGTCCGTTCAATGTCATTGCCGATGACAAATAACTTTCCAAACGCGATATACAAATAACGTTTGCGATCGTGTACGTACACGTAAAGGGAATAAACTTGAAGTAATAAATGCATCTGTGATGATTCTGATCGGGGAAGTGGGATAAAAAGAGAGAAAGAGATAGAGCAAGTGAGAGCGTGTAAAGAAGACAAGAAGACATTTTAGACATTTAATTTGCTGTTATGGTATATTAACAGTACTTGAACGAGAAGAGCTTTTGAAGATACTTGCGAATGTGTTTGATTTGCGTGTTAAAACGGCTAACGAGAGATAGTGATACGCGTGTGAGAATGAGAGAGATAGATATAGATAGATAGATAGAGTGAGAGTGAGAGAGAGAGAGAGAGAGAGGAGAGAGGAGAGAAAATAACACACTCGAGTTGTCTCACTCTCGCTCTTTCTCTTTGTTTTTCGTTTTTTTTTTTTTCTGGTGCGCGCGTTGTTTTTTTTTTTTTTTGGTCTCGCGTTTCCGAGGACAATGAGGACCTTGAAAGATCCTTCGGGTAGAGAGAGAGAGAGAGAGAGAGTGTCGCCAACGTATTCCCGCAGGAGTCATCCCTCTATTATATTTAAATTGGACATGAGACATAATCGTTCCTCGTATACCTACCTACGTATATGTTTAACGCTATGGAAATGTCGCGTATTTGTGTGTGTGTGTTTTTTTGCGTGAATTAGAGATGAATATTTTTCATATACGAATATCAGTTAAACGTATTGACTTCGTGATAAATGGGGGTGGGGATATACCTTCAGTGGTCAGATCGGTGAATTGAAAATAGTCGTGCGGAGAGAACATTAAATTATACTTTTATTATATTCCATAAAAATTAAAATGTTCACACACCTTAATTAATGTATCTTTTTTTTTTTTTGTTTCTGTTTTATTTATTTATTTTTTTTCTTCTTTTTCCTCTTCTTTCATTAAGTTTCATACTCGTAGATTTATATTATTAGCCTTCTAGTGCGCAAATTATCGCACGGTATGTATAATATTTAACAATAGAGGTAAATTGGGGCGGCGTACCCTCGAGACGAGACGGGCTTACGAAAAACGAATACAAGAATTTTTATATCCGAATTATTTCATTTATTTTATCATCTCTCTTATTCCTTTTCCTTTTCCTTCTCTTTTTCTTACTTTTTAGATATTATTTTTGATACGACGTTACGGCAGATTAAACTTCCTCCCCTCGTTTCCCCCCCCCCTCCACTCCCCATTCGCTTATTTCGTTAATTACTTTTAATAATAATAATAATAATAATAATATATATATACACACACATATATATATATTTTTATTATTGACTGCTTACAAAATAATACTATTATTACACACAGTGTACTCGGTACGGCGTTTTATTTATTTATTTTTTTTTTTTTTTTTTGTATTTTTTACCTTTTCTTCCTTGCATTAAATCTTCTATTTTTTTTTTTTCTTTCTTTTTTTTTTTTTTTTATTCGCTTACGACTCCTGATAGGTATACGTACGTATGTATATGTATTTTTGACATGAATGGACATATTTTCTATCTTTTTTTTCTCTCTTTTTTTTTCCTCCTCGTGTTTTTCTTTCTTTTTTCTTTTCTCTCTCTTTCTATATATTTATATATATATATATATTTATATATTTGTTTATGAATATTGTCAGCCCATTAGAGACGGCTTTAGAGACGACATATTTGAAAATTACGTTTCTCTATTTACGACGAGAGAGAAAGAGAGACAGAGAAAGAAAGAGAAAGAAAGAGAGAGAGAGAGAGAGAGAGGGGAAAATGAAAGAAAAAAAAACACGATTAGAAGAATGAAGTGAAAAAGTAGAGTACGATTTTTTACGATACATGGTATATAAGAGAATAAATAAATAAAAAATAAATAAAAAAAAAAAAAAAACGAGACCAGTTATCCCACAAAGTGAATACATGGAAAATAAATAAAAATGTTTATATATTTATATACATTTATATATGTATACGCTTATTCATTTTTTAGACACGGTTATTTACTCTCTTCTCATTTTTTGTTTGTTTTTTTTCTTTTTTTCATTGTTTAACTCGCTTTTATATTTATTTATTTATTTTTTGGTTATTTTCTCTCTCCATCTTTCTATCTCTATCTCTCTATCTCTCTCTCTCTCTCTTCTTATCTCTGTTAAATGCTTGTAATCGTGATAACGCGTTCGAAAGAATACTACAACACGACGATCACAAATCGCTATCTAAAATCTAAAGATTGTGAAATTGAAATTCTCACTGGACAATTGTTCGATCTATGTTATTTTTTTTTTTTTTTCTAATCTCTTTCCTTCCTTCCTTCTTTTTCTTTTCTTTTACACAACCCCGCCTTCCCTTTCAATCACCACCACCATCAACCCTCTCACAATACCCAAACTCACGTCATTTATTTTTATTATTATTTTTTTTTTTTTATTTATTTCATCTCGATTTTATTTCGATTTTAACTTACGCTACAGACACGATGCGAATTAAATGTGCCGTTTAAACACAAAAATGCTCCTCTCAACTCGCTCAACTCTCCCTCTAGATTATTATTTTTTTTTTTCTTTTTTTTTCTTTTCCTATTTTTGACAAAGACTGCCCGACGATTTTTATTTGTGTTCTCTCTCTCTCTCTCTCTCTCTTTTTTCTTCTTCTTCTTTTCTTTCATCCTTTCTTTACTTGCCGTATTTTATTTATTTATTTATTTATTTATTTATTCTTTTAAGTTAACGACACAATGCAAAAATAGGCTTTCCTATTTCCTACACAATCAGGATCAAACACACGACATATACAGCGCTTCTAACGATCTACAAAGAATTCTGAGGGGGGTTAGGGAGGCGGGGGATATTCTTATAATCTAAATTATCAATTGATTTCTCGTTTTCGTTCTTCGAAATTTTTTTTTTTTTCATTCGATTTATTTCAATTTCTCTCTCTCTCTCTCTCTCTCTTTTAATTTTTTTCCTTTTTCTTTCTTTTTCTTATTACCTCTCTCTCTCTCTACACTTTTCTTCTCTTAGCAACATAAAAATTCGAATCCTCGATCGTATTTGCGAGTACGAGCGCGCAATCGATCATTCTCATTCTTTATTTTTGGTCTTTCGTATCAATTTTTTTTCTTTTCTATTTTTTTTTTTTTTTGTTGAAATTCTCTTCCTCTTTCCTTTTTTTTTCCTTTTCCTTTTCTTTTCATAATTTCACGAACGCGAATAATTTCACTCAAGCAAATCGACTCGACTCGAGACTTAAAAAATCGTTTCTTCGTTCCGACGAAAAGGAATGAAAAATAAAAAGAGAGAGAGAGAGAGAGATATATAAAAGAAAAGAAAAGAAAAAAGAAAGAACACTCCTTAACGTCAGTTTTGAGTTAATTTAAAAGTATGTAATACTTAAAATACAAATAGAATTTTTAAGTCCGACAAGCTTATATAGGGTTTTATGTGTGTGTGTGTGTGTGTGTGTATTTATATATATATTAGAGTATGTTTGTTTATGTACGTATGTGCATGTGGTTCGAAGAACGAGAGACGAGGAGGAAAGGAAGGATCGAGCAAGCATAAATTTGCATTACTATTATTATTATTCTTCTTCTTCTTCTTCTTATTTTTCTATTTTTCTTCTATTTTTCTTCTATTTTTCTTCATTCCTATCTTTCATTCATCCATCGTGCGTTTATATTTATGTGGCTTGTCGTATGTTGCGTATATCGTATGTACCGTGTCCTTAATACGACTATAAGTACATAAATGTGTGCGTATGTGTGTATATATATATATATATGAATATGCATACACACACATACACGAATGGATTAATAATAAATAATGATTTTTGTTTACGTGTTTGTTCGTTCGTGCGTATGTCTCTTTTTCATACTTCGTCGTCTACGTTATATTTTTTTTTTTCTTTCCTTTTTTTTTCTTTCTTTCTTTCTTTTTTCCTTTTTTTTTTTTTTTCTTTTGTTTTTACACATTATACATTAAAATATAACACACCGATCTCTCGATGCTTAAAGTCGTCACACATATTACACGTTTAAGTTATATCTTCACTGATTTTTTTTTTCTTTTCTTTTTTTTTTTTTATTTCTTACCCTTCAGCCATTCCTTTCTCTCTTTCGTTCAGTTTTATTTTTTATTTTTTATGGTTATTATATATTTTTTTTTCTTTCTCTCTTACTATCCCTTAAAATCAATGAACGGATTATCCCTTTCGAACAACAGTCTCTCGGCGACGAGCGTTTGGAAGAGCTCCGTAGTCGAACGTTACTATCTCTCTCGCGC
>OU427017.1:2502500-2537500 GCA_911387935.1 Dolichovespula saxonica | reverse complement strand
ACGAAAAAAAAAGAAGAAGAAGAGAGAAAAAAATGGAGAAAACAAAAAAAATGTACAATTAAATACCAAAGCAATAATGCTCTCCCACTTTTACATGTGTGTGTACGCGTGTGTACGTCGTTTGTTTGTGTGTTTATGTAAATGCGTGTGTGTGTGTGTGTGTGTATATATATATATATATGTATGTAAGAAATAAAATGGCTTATCATCCCGGTCAATATAGTACGTAAAATTGTGGAATGCTTATACACAACTTATTAGGAAAAAAAAAAAAAAAAAAAAAAAAAAAAAAAAAAAAAAAGTCTTCGCTGACTTTTTCGTTTTTTAATCCCTTTTTTTTTTTAGTTTTGTTTTGTTTTCTTTTTTCGGTACATTTATGACGCACATGTACCCACCAATCGATCCACTCTATTATTATATACTACAGAAATGCGAATTAGAATTACACCTAATGCTTATACTCCGGCCGCAATAATCATCTGCCTGAATCGAATCAACAACAAAGAAAAAAAAAAAAAAAAGAAAGAAAAAAAACAAAACAAAACAAAAAAAAACACATCCCATGCTTTTGTGTGATACACATTAATAATTATATACGACCTAATATATTTCAATTAATATTAATATTATTATCGCGCGCGCGCGAGCGAGCGCGAGATAATCCAATTAATAATTAGAGCTGCCCTATAATGTCTAAAGGGACTGAAACAACACTGCTGCTGCTGCTGCTGCTGATGCTGATGCTGATGCTGATGCTGCTACACATATTCATAGGCATGTAGCAATTTTTTTTTCTGGTTTTTTTTTGTGTTTTTTTTTTTCGTAGGATTATTATTTACGTGGCTTATGTTTTTTTTTTTTTTTTATATATATAAGACGAAGAGTTACGATGAAGCGGTGTTGTTGTTGTTGTTGTTGTTGTTGATTCATTCACTTGCTTCGGGGAGAGAAACGGGTTGTTCCCGTCGTTGATAGACCTTCACCCCGGCTCCGACTTCGATGCAAGTAATGTAAACCTTCGCCTTTGAAATAGAGACGATTTTTATTATCATCATCATCGTCATTATTATTATTATTATTTTTTTTATTTTTATTTGTATTCTTTTTTTTTCGTTTTTACGTTCAATTGTATTCGTTCGTTTCTTTGTATTTTTTTTTTTTTTTTTTTTTTTTTAATACTTTATTAATAATTATATCAAAGGAGTTCTATTAGAGATTGAAACGGAGAATAATAATAATAAAAAAAAAAAAAGAATAGAATATTATATATGTACGTATGAACGGTGTATGTATATACGTTTATTACGTACCTCTGCTTACGCTTCTGCGTATTGGTGCGGATGGAGGTGGTGCGAGTTCCTGTTTGCTATAACTTCTAAGAGCCCTACCACGTCTATCCTGTATCAACTTATCGACTTTGACGAAGATACCGCATTTGGGCCGACAATTGAAGTACCTATGGCCGTTTACGGCACCGTCGTTTTTACCTGTGACCATTAACGTGACATTATATAAATTATTCTCCGTCATACGAATTATATATTATTTATTATTATTATTATTATATATGTATATATATATATATATATATATATATATATATATATATATATATATTATATACATCGAACGGTGGATCGAGGATGATAAACTAGCGTTATAATATCATCCACGTTATTTAAACGAACGATATATATACATATATATTTTATATTTAATAAATTATGAATTGAATTGAATTGAATTTATTAATAAATATATTTATGATTGATAATATTAAATTCGGTTATATAATTAAATATAATATATAAATACCGGTTGGTGCATCGAGCTCAATCCCGATCCATACACCGGATGCAAACTCCGTTGGTCCAACGTATGCTATTACACCGGCGTAACTGTATGGACGTACTAATACGGATTCACCTACGACGACCCAATCCGGCAATGGGGTTTCGATTCTTGTTAGATCGTGTCTCGAGCCGAAGGCCGAGCTCTTGTCGCTCGTGTCGTCTGATAAGAAAACAACAACAACAACAAAATAAAAATAAACGAACGATAACAACGATCGTATTAACGTAAATTCTGTAGGATCCGTGATTAAACGAAAGAAAAAAAAGAAAAAGAAAAAGATTGGATGTACGCTGTGGTTATGGTGGTCTACAACTACAGCGTCTTCTTCGACGTTTAAGAAAATTGAAAATTGGATTTTTTTCATCATAACCCCCGGATACGTAAAAGCGCATAACTTATGTTTACCATCGATTCTCTCGGACGAACTATTGTCGCCATTCTCGTATGGCATATTAGGCTGCATTGTTTGTTCCAATCTAGCTGCAGCTTTACTTTCGGATAATTGTGGACGGACCATTGGGAACGAAGCTCTGTGCTGAGAACTGGTAGGCCTTCCCGTACCACTAGAAGCTTTCCTTCTTCGTACGACCTAACGAAACACAAATATATATATATACACACGTATATAAACGTCTCTGACATCCTTTTTTAAAAAAAACACAAATTCAAGTTCGAGGGTTACGTTAAAATTGATTGTGAAAATTTAACCTTGCCCGGTGGAAGTTTCGTATGGACGACGGATGATCCTTCGAAGGGACTCTCGTCTCCCGAATTCGATGTCTGACTGATAGCCATTTCACTTTTTCTACGGCCGATTAATGTAGGATTTTGCGAGTCCTTTTTCGTTACGACGTTAGACGACGATGGCATCGTCGTCGTCGTCGTCGTCGTCATCGTCCTCGTCGTCGTCGTCGTCGTAGTCGTTGGAAGAGGAGGATTATTGGCGCTTGTCGCGTCGCTGCTGTCGTCTTTCGTCGATGAAACGGGACTTTCCGTTTCTGGATCCGTGTAAGCACCCATCTCCTCGAGATTCTTTCTGACGTTCGCTGTTCGATCGATCGAAAAAACAAAAAAAAAAATAAATAAATAAAAATAAAAAAAAAATAAAAATAAATACATTCGCACACGTAGTAACATAGAACGAATTATTTAAATCAATGATTCTATCGTTCGTTCAATCGTTTAATCGTTTAATAAAATTCTATTTAATTATAGAAACGTATAAATACTAGGGGGACGCGTTAAACGACGATTACAGGCGAATGACATTTTATTTATTTATTTTTTATTTTTATTTTTTTTTTTTTTTATTTTTTTTTTTTTATTTTTTTTTTTTTTAATTGGATATATACGTTCGTTCAATTTTTTTTTTTTATTGGATATATAGTTCGTTCAATTTTTTTTTTTTTTTTTATTGGATATATACGTTCGTTCAATTTTTTTTTTTTTTTTTTTTTTTTTTTAACTGTACCAACCCTCGCGACGAGTATCATCGTCATCCTCCTCCTCCTCCTCCGTTGCATTTAAATTATCCATGGTGTTAGCGTTGACGACTACGTCGCACGTGTTGTTGTATTCCTCCGGCGTTTCCTCGACGAGCGAACTGTCCATCCTCTCCGGTCTCTTGTTAACGTTATTATCCAACAAATTTCTATACTCCAAATCTGGCGTCTCGTCGACGCTTATCGACTTTATCGAGATCGAATCCTCGGACGTTAAATTCGTCGTTGATACGGCCTGCGATCCGTAACCGCTGCTACTCATGCTAGGTGTGTTTATCTTGGTCGATTGTAATTCAGCTAGCGAATCCAACGTACGGGACGACGTTAATGGCTTCGTCGGCTTCGCCGGTGCCTGCGAGTTTTAAAAATATATTTTATCTTTGCATTCGTACGTTCGTAAGTTCACAAGTTACATCGATTTATCTCGTTATAGTCGATCAACCATTCATCATTGAATAACGAATGTACAGTAATACTTTAGTGAATACCTGATAAGCATCGTATTCCGAATAATCGGCATCACTTTTTTCTTCCTCGTCGTCATGACTCGGAGTTGCCAATTGATTTCCAACGTTAGATGTTTCCTCGTGTAACGTTGTCATACGTAGACCAAGCTTACTACCGACCATATTTGGGGACGCTAAAAATCAATGGTTTACGATCATGTTATTATAACTGTTCGTTGGCGAGAGTTACTTTTTTAAAGCCTCCCTTATGAAAAATTCGAGCGAACGTATATGAGATATAAATATATATATGTATATGTGTAATATCAGTGCCGATCTGACTGCGAATAGTAAATAATAATGATTATATACTTGTCGTAAAAATATGTGACTTTAACACGTCATCAAATTATTTTTATTTATTTATTTATTTATTTATTCATTCGTTTATTTGCTATTAAAAGTGTCAGGTCGGTTCTGATAATTATATTTTAATAATAATAATAATAATAATAATAAAAATAATAATAATAAAAATAATAATAATAATGACAATGAAAATAATAATGATAATGATAATAGTAATAATAATTATAATAATAATAATAATAATAATGATGAGAAAAATACATAAATAACAAACGTAATATCGTTCATGCTGTACCTAAAGAAAAAAAGAAAAAAAAATATATATAGATATATATGGAACAAACAACAAACAAAAAAATCAAAGATAAATAAGGGCAAAGGGGGAATTGATATATTCCACGTTTGTATTTGTATGTATATATAAATAAACAATACTATTGTATGTTATAATATACGATAGTATTGTATTTGATTGGATATGTTAAGTTTATAGTTTTTGGCCAGTAAAGAACGTCAAAATTTTCAATTAAAAAAATATGTATATATATATATATATATATATATAAATATTTTTAAATACCATAATTTTTTTTCACGATTAGTTTTCATTGATAATTCACGTGGAATATATTATACGTATAGAGAAATATATATATATGTATATGTATATATATATTATGATCCGTCTGAAAATGAAAAAAAATAATAAAAGAAAACAAAAATATACCAAAAACTAAACATAAATACGAATATAATGTACATTATATTATATAAGCACTGAACACACCAAAAACATATTCGATTTTTTATTTATTTATTTATTTTTTTTTTTTTTTTTTTTTTGATACGTAAAACGTCTAATAAACAAAGGAGAGTAAGGAAACCAAATTGAAGTACGAATTTTACTACAAGAACGATCAAGAATCTTGTGCTCTTTCAAATTTAAAATAGATATATGAGTGCGTGCTTTCTTATTTGTTTATTTGTTTATTTATTTATTTAATTTCGTCAAAAAGTCACCGTTCGAATTCTTGTCGATAAAGGAAAAAAAGAAAAAAGAACGAAACGAGAAGAGAAGAATCAAATGAAACGGATTGAAGAAAAAAAGAAAAATAAAAAATAAATAAAATAAAATTTGAAAGAGCAATCAACAACGAGTGTCACCTACACTTGGCAGAGGTGGATTGTTGCAGACGTGTCAGTGAGTTGAGATTCAGGTTCAGATTCAGGAAAGTTGGTCTCGCTGAAAGGAGATTAGTTTTTACTGATTACACCTCATTTATCTTTCATCCGACGCGAAGGTTCTATTTTTTTTTTTTTTTTTTTTTTTTTTTAATGGCGAGCCCTTCGCAAATGGAACTACTATATTGGAGACCGTATTGCTGTCTTGTAAACGTGAATATATTAATATATATATAATATATATGTATATCATGAACAAATATGATACAGTATGTACATCGTTGTTCAAATTCGATAGGATATTATATACATATATACATACATACATACACAACAAATATATATACATATATATATACATACATATTATATATATTTGTAATATTTTTGCAATTGACGGGTCCATATTATAAAATTTTGGCTTTCAATTTGACATTATTGTCGAGCAACTCGCCATTGCATTGTAAATTCAAAATGCTGTATTTCTTTTTTACTTTTTTTTTTTTTTTTCTTTTAATATTACATCGACAATAAAAAAAGGAAAAAAGAAATTATGATGCGAGATAAGAACCTTCGTTCGACATATATATATATATATATATATATATATATATATATATATATTGAGAGAGAGAGACACACACAAGCATTTTGAATTTATTAGAGATATATAATATATAAATCGATTTTAGTTTAAAGTCGAAGGTACTAGTAGTCTCTCGCAACTTATCCAACTTATAGTTAAATAATAAAATATTTCTCGTTTGATTTTGCTTTTTTTTTTTTTTTTTTTTTAAATAACAATACTATAAACTATTCTTGAGAACGACACATGCTGCGAAACTATTTTTTAAATGGTAAATCTCATGCATAGCTGCTAAGCATCGAACGTATATTGTTCTTCCACTATGCTTTTTATCGGTAATTTAACTAATTTTTCTTTTTTTTTTTTTTTACACATTTATTCGAGGTCGATACTCTTTACTATACCTGACTTTAAACTAGTTTCTCGTTCACGCGAAAAGAAAGTGATTCGAAGTGATCGTTTCCTTCCCCCCTTTTTTTTGTCTTTTCTTTTCTTTTTTTTTTCTTTTCGTTAACAAAAATTAGAAAGAATTAATTATTTAATTTGATTTCATTTTTCTTTTGTAGAGATTTTTTTCTTCTTTTTTTTTTTTTCTTTTTGTTACATCTATCAAGCGAATCGAGATTTTCTTTTCGCGCGCGAGAAAATTAAGGAAATTTCTTTTCTTTTTTTTTTTTCACATATTCGGACAGGCAGGAAACAATTTTTTTTTTTTTTTTGATACCTTCCGTAAAATTATTATTTACATTTAAACGTTTAAACCGTAAAAAAAATAATAAACGTAGAACCGAAGTAAAATTATTAATTGATCGATCGATGAAACGATGTTCTACGAAAAAAAAAAAAAAAAAAATCCGACGAAGAAAAAAGATTCGAATTAAAACAAAATTGTTTCCCCGTGATCGAGATATTATTATTATTTTTTTTTCTGTTTTGTTTTGTTCTGTCTCGTCTCGTTTACCTATGTTATTTATAATTACTGTTAATATTTATATACACACATATGTTACAGATAAATCCTACGTTGGATTCTAATGTATTGCTGGATAACACATTCACATATATAAGGTAGAATATAACGATTGAGTCATCGTGCAAATGCAATTATTATTATTATTATTTTTTTTTTTATTTTTTTTTTATGTTAACAATATAGAAACACATAAGAGTGGACTCACGTTGCACGATGATTCAATAATAACTCGTCGTGTCGTACGTTTACCATATGTATTAATTTCTTCATATATATATACACTTTTCTCGATAATAATTATTAAAAATGCAATTTGTTTTAATTTGGGCAAATATTAAAAATCGAATTTATAGAAATCATTTCGATAGGTATCGTTAAAAGCGCCTCCCCTCTCTTTCTCAAAAAAAAAAAAAAAAAAAAAAATGATAAAAAAAAAAGAAAATTGGCGGATACCAAATCAAATTAATTTTTATGCAATTCTCTCATGGCCTTAGGTAAAATGCATTTATGAGCATATGCGCCAATGAAAATGATTTCTATGCGATTATGACTCGGCATTAGAATGCCAACGAACGCGTTGACGTTATCATTACTCGATTTGTGTGTGTGTGCGCGTGTGTGTGTATGTGTGCGTAAAAAACATTAATCATGAATAGCATTCAGGTATGCATATATATATATATGGTTTTTTTTTTTTTTATATATAAATATATATATATATGTACATAAAACTGTGAAGAACACTTTCAATGAACGAACTTGCCGATTATGCTTTGCCGATACGATATAAACATATTCATGGTAATAATCATGCACGTCGAACAAGGTAAAACAACACATGACAAAGCATTCACGTTAACAAAAGATGAAACATAAAAAAAAAAGAGAGAAAAAGTTAAAGAAACGAACAAAAAATAAATCAATCGACAGATATATAAAAATCAGCAGACTGTTAAAATAATCACTACAGTAGCAGTAATAATTTTTTACTTTTTTACTTTTTTTTTTCTCTTGAAATAGATCGCCTCAAAAGGTGAACGAAAGTTTTCGAATTCAAATAAAAAAAAAAAAAAAAAAATAAATAAATAATTAAATAAATAAATTAAAGAAAGAAAGAAAAGAGCCAAAAAAGAAAATTAATGTGCCACCTATATTAGCATACATTCTATCATCCGAATAACAAATAATATTCTAATGTAACGGGGGAAAAAAAAAAAATAATAAATTAAAGAAAAAAAAAAAAAAAAAAAAAGGAACAGAAAATAAAAAGAAATCATTGTGTCCGATTTAAATATATACTATAAGAGCAAAACTTAAAGACTAAACAACAGACAGACTCAACCACTCACGAGACATATTAATAATAATGTACTAATAAATCATTTTTGCCTTATGCGGCGCATCGATTAAATATCAAATCAAGACTCCATTTTACCTGAGCTCAGAATGGAGCCTTGCGTGGGCCGAAATAGTTGTAGAAGTAGTAGTGACGTAGTGTTAAACAGAGGGACAGATAAGTTAGCAGACACAAAAATATTTCATTAGTTTCATTAGTTTCAACAAACTCTTTGCTAGATTAATTTAATGATTTCATAACAATATTTTTTTTTTTTTTTTTTTTTTTTTTTTAAATAAAATCAATCAATCAATCAATTCATTTTCAATTGAATAGGTTTATATATGTATATATTATAAGTGGTAGAGCTTAAGTGTCGCTGCTAAATACACCAGGCAAGATCTGATATAAAGTGGATTAAAACCATGTTCAACTTTTATTTATTTATTTATTTATTTATTTTTATTTATTTCTTCTTCTTCCAATCGTAATCGAAGTCATATCAAAATTTAATCGAATTTAACGATTTTCAAACGTCGATATTACATTTTAAGTTGAACGTGGAAGATATATGGACGATGTAACGAATATGATTAAAGCCGTAGAGTATAATAAGAATACAGAATTTCAATTGTAGTAAATAATATACTAATTAATCGGAAATCTGTATTCCTTAAGTTTCTTGTTTTTTTTTCTTTTCTCTCTTTCTCTCTCTCTTTCTTCTTTTTTTTTTTTTTTGTTGTATTTTATATATATATAGAGGATAACGATCAACTCCAATGTGTGATTTGATTTGAAGTGTAAAAGAGAGCGCGATAATAATCCCACACCTTTCATAATGATCGTGCTTACAGTTATTGAAATGAAAAAAAGAAAATAAAAAAAAAATTGATAGTCGATGACTATTATCGTTGCTTTCGTGTAATTAAATTAAAATAACAATTCTAGCCGATTATATGAAAGGTGTACGCGTGTGTGCTTAATGGTGAATAATGACAACATGATTAAATAACTGAACGATAGATGAATGAATAAAAATTTTTAATGGTTCGTTACTGTCGATTTTATTCGAGATTAATTAATTCCGTACACGTTCGATTGATTGCAAAGAAGAAAGTGAAAAAGAAAAAAAAAAAAAAAAAACGAAAGGAAAGAAAGAGGAAAAGAAAAAGAGATGCGATAATGAGTGGGGAGATAGCGCCTGAGACACAACAATTCAAAAACTAATAAGGGGTTTTGAGAAGTTTTACAATATATATATATGGATTATATATTCATTGCAAGGTAGTATATATATATATATATATCGAAAAAAAAAAACACCACTGCATAAGCCACATTTCGGAGAACAAACTTCTTTTTTTTTTTTTTTTATTCTTTTATCGAATATATATATATTTATATGTAAATCTCAATGAAGCAAAATCAAGACAATGAAAAATCAAGATGGAAATATAAAGATAATAGATAGTGAAAGAGACGAAAGATAGATAGATTAGGATAGGTAGAAGTGATTGAAAATATATAAATCAAAGTTTATTCTAATGCTAAAAGGAAAGTATCCTTGATATACAACAGTGCGATTAATGTTTATATAAGCAATAATCGAAGATATTAATCGTGATCAAAAGCAAAACTAGCATTACTTGCATTCGTCCGATAAGAAAAATTTGCACATAAGAAGAATAAGAAGAATGCAATAAGTATGAAGGTTAATTTAAAAAAAATATTTCCCATTAATCCTTTCGTCTATAAAAATTAGCAATCCATTTAAAAATACAAAACAGAGCCAGTGGAAATGATCTTTATAAATGATTTGGAGATCACTTAACGGGATTTGTAGAAAAAAAAAATATATATATATATATAAAAATTGTTGAGAGAGATAATGAAACCAGATTACTACACATGAATGATCGATGATTAATGCGATGAATGAATGAATGAATGAATGAATGAATGAATGAACGTACGTACGTACGTACGTGTGAGTGAATTATAATCATATTGTTATTTATTTCTTTCTGTTTTTTTTCTTTTTTTTTGACTCGTATCCAAACTAAAACATTACCATTCTAAATCTAATCTCGTTAATATAGAGTCCTCACGGAATATAATTATTATTTACTCGATAAGAATTCTATATATATATATGTGTGTGTGTGTGCGTGCGTGTGTGTGTGCGCGCGCGCGCGCGCTCCCGTTGTGTAATCTTAAAGAAGGGAATAATATTGAGAGCGTGTAAAGATTAAAAGTAACGAGAGAAAAAAAAAAAAAAAAAAGAAAGAAAGATAGAAAGAAAAGAGAAGAACCATAATCGTTCTTACCGATTCCAAAGGTCTTCGAAGGCGCTGACACGAAATTTTCGTCGTTTCTAGCGTGGCCAGTGGACGCTCGTCTTGAATGTGGCAGACCGTTTAATTCCGTGTTGTTTAGATCGGTCACGCTTTCAGAACGCGTTACGTTCAACGAATCCATCGATGTATCGAACCTCATTATCTGGTTTATGGAAAAAGAAAAGGAAAGGAAAGAAAAAAAAAAAAAAAGCAAAAATTAATTAATACTCCTACAAGTAGATAGTAAATAATAATATTATTCAACGGGAGTTACTATAACGAGGGAGAGAGAGAGAGCGTGGGTGGTGTTAAGGCAACGTAGATCTTCTTTATGCTGTCATCGTAATTACGCTATTATTATTATCACTACTATCATTACTATCTTGGTATCGCTATTTACTTTATTTGTTATTGTTAATGAAAAAAAAAAAAAAAAAAAAAAAAAAAGCAAAACAAAACGTACGAAATTAATTCGAGAACGAAAGACTGCTCGTAAGTCTTTTTTTTCTGGTTTTTTCTTTTTCTTTTTCTTTTTTTTTTTTTTGCGCTAATATAGAAAAGAACGAGTGAAAAATTAAAAGAAGAAAAAAAAGCATTACAGTTCGTCCGAGACGGCGAAGTGGCAGTAGTACCTGGGAGAAGTTAGGAACGCTTGCTGTCTTGCGCATCAGTGGTTGACCTTGAGCTTGCAATAGTTCCTTAACGGCGACGCTTTGCCTTAATCGATCCAACGTTAGGATACTTTCGACCGCCGAGACACCTCTGGTATATTTTTCTAAGGGTAAAGATAGATAGATAGACAGATAGATAGATAGAAAGAGTGATGGAGATAGAGAGAAAAAAAGCAAAGAAATGAGAAAAAAAAAACATGAATATAGACAATAAGACGTTCGTTTAAAATGATTCGTTATAATTTTTTTTTTCGCGTGCGAAAAAGAATAGATTTTTTTTTTCTTTTTTTTTTTTTTTTTATATTACAATTTATCGTTACTCTATCGTTATTGCACATTATTATTTGTAAATAATAATTCAATAAATTATTATATAGCAGTAATAATAATAATAATAATTTATTGTAATAATTTAGTAAATTATTTGTAATATAAAAATTTGTATTATAAAAATTATATGTTTGTTATGGTTCATCGTTACTCTATCGTTATTGTAAATTATTATTGTTGTTGTTGTTGTTGTTGTTGTTATAATTATGGTATTAATAATTTATAATTACCGATATAAGTTTCACCGTCGCAAAGACTGTTGTCCTCACCGCTTGCCGCGATTTGAGCCAAACTCTCGCGATCCTCCAATTCCTCGCTAGCCTTTGGAATATTAGATACTACCTCGTACGTTACACCTGTCTGTGCCAAACAATCGGTACGTACGATCTTACGAAATATACGATCGGTTATACTTTGTCTCTTGTATATATTCAGGGCCAATCTTTTACGCAATACGAGATCCATCGGGGCTGGATGGGATAGCCGTACCGTCGTTTTTAAAATTAAAAAGACCCTCTCGTTGGCTGTAACATTATTTACATCAACACACACGCACACACACGCGTATGCATATATATCATTCGCGTTTGTTAATTTTTTTTTTGTTTTTTTATTATTAGATCAATATTATCGCGCGTGTATTTATGTATACGTATGAAAAAATCAGTTTCGATTTAATGATATAAACCTAATACCGATGTTTATAGATATAAAAAAAAAAAAAAATGGTGTAACGATATTAATTAATTAATACGCCAAAAAAAAAAAAAAAAAGAAAAATGATAATAAACGCGGGATTATACCATACCGTCGGTTACTCTGTTGAGGTGTACGCTGTCGTGTATACTCGAATCCCATGCCGCAATGGCGCACACGTCCTTCTCCAAGTGACGAATGAACGGTAAATTATAAAATTTGTTACCGTGTTCCTTAGGTAGTATAGAGTTTAATCCTGTAACCGATACTTCCTCGCCCGATTGATGGGTCGACAGATCGTCGGCTGTGTGTTCGTTGAACAGATAAAAAATAAAAAAAATAAACGAACAAAAAATTTAATTAAATTCGAGGATATCGACATGGACAAATTTGTATATTTTTATTTCTATAATAATACCGTTTAGATCGAGGAATAGGACGGGTATATGCGGTTCCATTCCTGGAGGTGGATTCCAATCTGCCGGGGCACCCGGTATACCAGAACCAGCGGCTGGCACCAAAACTGCGTTTCTTTCCTCCGTTAAACTGACCCACTGATCGACGAGACTCTGTTCTCGTTCAACGTCTTGTTCGGTTTTTTCTAAATAAATAAATAAATAAATAAATAAATAAATATATATATATATATATACATGTATATATATATTAGAAGACAAATATATCGTTCATTCAATCAAACGTTACACACGTTCGTTCAATATTATTATTCGATATTATTGAACAATAACATTAATAATATTATCAAATGAATATATGATATTCACATATATAATATTATCAATAATATTATCAAATAAAAACGATAATTATATACAATAATTCAATCAAACGTTACACACGTTCGTTCAATATTATTATTCGATATTATTGAACGATAATATTAATAAAATTATCGAATAAATATATGATATTTATATCACTATTAATTGAGATATAATAATATTGGTTTAACGATTAAAAGAAAAAAAAAGAAGAAAAGAATGAGGAACAGGACGTCGGGTCGGATTAAAAAATATTGCTTAAAAAATATTGATCTGATCGATCGATCGATCGATTTACACAGGATCGTTATAGATAATTACCCTGTTTGTTGATGAGCTTTTGTATCTGTTGATCGAGATATTGTCGTCGCCTCATCAACGCGTCGCTCCATTTCTCCCTGAGTATACTCAAATCCTCGTCCTGATAACTGTCCAATGGTATCTGTAGACGATTCCTTACCGACACGCTACCAACCGCTATGTTCAATATCGATTGACAAATGATCGGCAATGTACCGGAATTTTGTACCGGTTTTACCCTGACTTGTATGCGACGTTGTTGGCCTTGTCTCAATTGATAAATTCCACCTAAACGCGATCATCGCGAATATGTATACGAATTAATTTAAAGACAAAACTTGGACGTTGAATTTTGTTTTTGAAAAAAAAAAAAAAAAAAAAAGATAGGTTTAAAAACTTCAAAAATAAAAAATAAAGACCTGTCCAGGTGTCCTGTTTGGTGACGACCTCAACGGGTGAATATTCTCCTTGCTCGTTGAGTTCCTGTATTTCGACCCAGAGTTCGATTTTTCTCGTCAATTCCGACCAACGATCGGCCAGCGATCTGGCCTTTGCCAATTGTTGTTGTTCGACCTCCCACCCCGGCTTGCTACGAGAAAATCCGGCGCTTCTGTGACCCCAAACCTCTATGCTCAATGCGCCCTCTGCGAATGCAACAAGAAGGGGTTGAAGGAAAACAAGAAAAAAAAGAAAAAAAAAGAAAGAAAAGAGACGATAGTTCACGGATCGTTCGTATTTCTTTGTCTTCGTTCGATTCGAGTTCAGAAGAAATATATACAAGGTGTCTCGGTTGAAGGAGTTCGCTATTATATATGTATATATATATAAAAAAAAAAAAAATTACCTATGACCTTTGAATATTTCTTTCATAACATATCTTCACTTTTACAAAATCATTCGAATTATGCCACAATAGTTTCCTCGCGTCGTAGGAACAAAAACAGTGGGGAAATATTTTTTATGCGTCTTCCTTTTTAACCGAAACACACCCTGTATATATAAAGGGGATTACACAAAAGAAGGAGTAATTCTTACCGGCGCAATGTTCAATGAATTCTTCCGTGATCGGTACCTTAAAATCTTCGGTATGATCGAACCTAAAAGCCAAAGAATCTCTCTGTCCAGTCGCGGTACAATTCGATGCTGCTGCAGCTGCAGCTGCAACCGTTGCAGCTGGGGTAGCCGTTGCTGAAGGTGGGGGTGGTAATTCGGCATTGACAACGGGCGGTACGACGATCAATTCCGGATTACCCCAGAACATGTATTGACAGAATACGAAGTGGCTCAACGATAATGGCAATCCCGTAGCCTGTTTTATCGTAACCCGACATGTTATGTGACTCGATCCGGAATAATCGTCCTGTTCGCAAGAGGACGAGGATGTGGACGACGACGAGGAGGACGTAGAATCACCAGAGGATGATTCGGACGCTGCCTCGCATATACGATCCTGAGGGAATTGACCCGCGATACGACTTATCTCGACTTGAAGTCGTCCAGCGACCTCACCCTGTTGGCTTATTATTGGCGTGTGATAATCCAAACGTACGTCGTGGAACAATACCTCCAAAAATATATTAGCTACGCCGATCAAATTGTGCTTCTCCTGTGACTCGTAAAACGGATCCTGAGTCTTTCCCAATACTTCGTCCTGTATATATAATTTTTTTTTTTTTTTTTTTTTTTTTTAAAGAAAAGAAAACGACAATTCACGTATTAGAAATCTTCATCATCTTTTTTTTTTTCATATTGCATATCACCATTATTTTTTTTATTTTCAAGCTTGCAACCATCATCATCATCATCATCATCATCATAGTTTTTACCTTGACGACCGGCAATCGTTGACAATTATTAGGATCCTTTCGTTCCTCGTACATCTCCCGCATGTCGACCAATTTATTCTCCAATTTTTCCATCGACCATACCTGACTACCCATGTTCGTTCTCTTAACCAATATGGCTGGCTCACTGACGAACGCACCACGCTGGAAGAATACACTCTACGTGTAGTAACGTGAGAGTGCGTAAAATGGTGGGCGTGAAAAGAACAAAAAATTTACCAACAAAAAAAAAATAATAACGAACGAACAAAACGATAATAAACTAAACTAAATTAAACGAACAAAAAGTAACGAACGAAAACGAATGAAAACGAATGAACGAAAAGGGAAACTTGTGCGTACTTAAAAAAAGAAAAAAAAAAAAAGAAAGAAAAAAAAAGGAAATCATATATCCACGTGAAACGTGATTTGAAAAAAAGAAAAAAAGAAAAAAGAAAATAATATATAAGGGACAAGACGGATGAGATAATTATAGAGCGATTTAAAAAAAAAAAAAAAAAAAAATGAAAATATAATTTTCTAATTTTTTCTATTTTTTTTTCTCTCTCTATTTTTGACCCATAATGTGCCGTCGATTTCTCCTATCGTAATTATTATCGATATCGTTATAATATATATATATATATATATATATATATATATATATATATATACACACACATATGTTTTACTAATTACCTTTCTGTTGGGGCTCAAATTGTTCGGTGGTATTTGCAGGGTGACGCTAAATTTCGTTTGCTTTCCCATCTCCTCGGCTAGAAAATTAGCTTCCTGTACCAAAGCGTTGGCCTTTAGTATGTCGGTCTTTAACTGGCCCAAACTTCTCTTGAACATTTCGTCCCTCTCTTGGGCCCATTTTTCGACGCGCATCTGCGTCGTAGGCGTACAGGCCGGTAGTTTGCCGGTTTGGCTGCCTCTCAACGGATCGTACGGTACGTAAGGCGAGTACGGGGTTGACGGTGATAATATATTTCGCAATTGTTGAAACTGTCGTTCGTACTCCAACCTTTGTTTCTCGAGTGCGACCTTTCGGTGTTCGGAGAGAAAAAAATATATATATATAGAAAAAAAAAAAAAAAAAAAAAAATCGAATCGAATTTTATTCGTTATTATTTTTTTTTTTTTTTTTTTAATCGTACGATCAACAAATTTAAACGACAACGAACACACCTGTTTGTCCTCCTCGTGCTGTTTCTCCAATCTCGCGATGGCCCTTTGTATGGGATCGTTGGACAATTCGTTTTGCATTAGTTCCTCCCTCGCGAAGGTATAATCGATGTTCTGCGCGGGCGTTTGCGGTTCGCTGTTAATGGCTAAAAGGGGTGAGGAAGGAGAGGAGAGAAAAAAAAAAGAAAAAAAAAATACAGAGAGAGAGAGAGAGAGAGAGAGAGAGAGAGAACAGACAAGAGAAAAACGAACGTTAAGTTAAACGTGCGATGACGATCCTATAATTTTTTTTTTTTTTTGGGGATAATTATTTCGTACGAGAATATAAAAGTACATAACGATTAATTATTAATAATTAATTAATAATAATTGTAATTTATTATTTGAAATTAATTATTAATTATAAATTATTAATTATAGTATCAGTTACCGGTAGCGCTTCTTGGACAATTGACCCTGAAGAAATGATGATTCCCCCATACGATTCTATCCCCGTGTAACAATGGGGTCTTGTCTACAACCTGATTACCATTGACGAAACATCTCGCACCATTCAATGGGGTCATATAAAGACCGGTCTCCTCGATCGTAATAACGCAATGCTCCGGCAATATACCCAATCCGTGCAATTGTATATCCTGTTCCGTTTTAGCCGAACGCCCTCCGACCAACGTTCTCTCCTTAAGATAATAAACCAACAATTCGTTCAGGCTCGGATCGTCGTTCAAATTGACCAAATAATATTTGTTCTTTTCGACTTGTATCCCGGAGGCTTGTACGCTAATACCCATCTTCTCCAATGCCTGCTGTCTCTCGTGTTGCAACCTTTCAGTTTTAACGAGCTTCTCCTCCCACGTTTGAGACATCTCCTTCATAAGTCGTTCCGATTCCGACAATTTCTCGGTAATGTCCGTGCGTTGCTGTCCGACGATCGAGCCCTGTCCCTTTAAAAAAGAAAAAAGAAAAAAAAAAAATAGAACGTAAGATCGACGATCGAACGTTCGACGATGATCGATCCGATCGTTTACGTTTCGTTTGGGATTTATCGGCCTTATCAAAATTCGATTTCAGACACGTCTAATCTATCCGACTATCATCTATTCTGTTCTATATACATATATATATATATATCTAAATCTAATCTCACCGTAGCATGAAGCAACATTTCCTTCAACGCCTCGACCTCTTGTCTAAGCTCTCGTATGATCCTTGCGTTTGGATCCTCGTTGACTACAGCGTGATTGACTATTCTCTTAGCTCTATCCGCGTATCGCAGGGTCGACAACGTTTCCTCGTAATTGTCCGCCGCTGGCGATATGGTGGCAACCATAACGGTTTTACTATTACCACCGAGATTATCCTGAAAACAAATCTACATGTTAGAGAGAGAGAGAGAGATAGAGAGAGAGACGGTGCACATAAACGTTTATTGTAGGATGTGGAGGAGGATGAGGAGAGGATACCTAGCACGTTCCTAAACTTCTACTCCCTTTGGTACATTCTCTAAACTCCTCGACCACGTTTTACCACAACCAATATTTAGTACGTTAATATCTTCTCTTTAACCTTCTCTTTACCCCTAAGTATAATCCATTTCTAAAGGGCTGACCCAAATTGTTCTTAAGTTCTTGTTTGAGAAATTATATATATATATATATATATATATATATATATTTTTGTTGTTGTGTGGGTGTAATCCGCTATTATATACAATCTACGAAACCGTTGTTACGATAGTTTGTGAATTTTGATAACAACGAACGACGGAGAGTAATTTTGTCCTTTACCTTAATAAAAAAAAAAAAAAAGAAAAAAGAAAGAAAGAAAAAATAAAGGAAAGAAATGAAATTATTTGATAGATAAGTCAAGATCCCTAATTTGGTCCAAATTATGACCTAATTCGTTTTAATCCGCATCTCTTCGAGAGATACGATGTTTCTCCCCGAGGGAAAGGAAATTCGCTCGCTCGTTCGTTTGTGGTTTCTCTTCTGTACTTCAAGTAAAAATAAATCACTTATTTTCCCATTCTCTTTTGCTCCTAGATATTATTATTATTATTATTATTATTATTATTATTATTATTATTATTATTATTTTACTGGAAAGATCTGACCCCGTTGATGAAATATTTCAAGGTTAGATATGTGCATATATATATATATATATATATATATATATATATATATATATATATATATATATATATATAATTATCCTGACGTAAAATCTTTCGATAAGGATTTTTTTTATTTTAAAAGAGGAACAAAAAAAATATGTGTATGTGTGTGTGATTACCTTCAAAAGCCACGTCAGAACAGAATCTCTGTAAGGCACGAACTTGTCTCTATTTTTATTGCCCCCAGAATTCTGATCCGCAAGCTTCGAAATGACTAGACCCAATGTCGTGAGAGATCTATAAAAAAAGAAAGAAGGAAAAAGAGAGAGAAAAAAGAAATAAATAAATAAATAATTAATAAATTTTTATCAATTTTACATAGAAAATTTCAATCGAAGATTGAGTCGTTCTTTTGTAAAAAAAAAAAAAAAAAAAAAAAAAGAAAGAAAAGAGAAAAGAATTGCAGTATTAATTTATTCGATAAAAATTCATTGTTAGGTTTGTTGCATTATCATATTTAATTATATATATTCATATTTATATTTATATTTATATTTATATTTATATAAAGAACTTACTTGTTAATATTGCTTCCCTCTTTAAGCCTATCGCCGACCGCTCCAGTTTTCACAGCCCTTTCGCTTCCAGCCAAATCAACTAAACTCATACGTGATACTTTCTCACCGCTTACGCCGCTCTTAGAATCCGTCAGGGTTTGCGTGAGAATAACTGAGAATACTGCGTGCGAACGAGAACTTTCCGAGTTCATATTTGTCGCTGCTACGGTTCTCGATTTATTGCCTTCCGCCATTAAATTATCGATATCCTGCAACGTTATTGTTCAATTATACTTTCGTATATCTTTTTGTTTTCTATTCGAATGTCCTTTATTTTATTTTTTTGTTGTTGTTGTTTCGTTTCGTTTTTGCAAAGAAAACCAATCGATTGAAATTAATAAAATTCTTTTATTAAAAAAAAAAAAAAAAAAAAAAAGTTGGAACGGACGTTGCATTTTTATACAATGATTCATTAATTTTGTTGTATACATATATTAATTAATTGATTAATTAATTAATAGTTTTTTTTTTTTTTGTTATATAATTTATAATTCCTTCGTAACGTTCAAAATTTCAAACGAATGTAAAAAGAAAGAAAATAAATATAATAATTATGTACGTATATAAATACGTGAAGTAAAATATACATATAATATTTAAGATATTTTATGTTAAATAAATATTAATTTTGTTTAAAAAAAAAAAAATAAATAAATAAAAAATAAAAGTAACTAATTATTCTCTCTTTGCATGCTATCAAAGAAAAAACAAAAATTGCACCGACTTCACGAAAAAATAATAATCTTGCGAGTAAACTTGTCAATAAATAAGTAAATAAATAAATAAAAAAAAGAGGAAGAATTCGACGACGAATTTGTTTCACACCTGAAAGGACGTTACAGCGAGCTGACTCAATCCATCAACGTAGGGGCCAAGTACATTGTGCTCCCTGACTTTGAGCGAGTGCTTATTCGGCTTCGGATCGAGTAGATCGTGCACTTTCTCATTGTAAATCTCCATGTAGGATACCTCGACCTTGAAGGTAAGCTGGGAACTCTGTTGCTTCGCTATCATGTCGAATAGATTGTCACATAGCCGTGGTATTATTCCCTTTTGGTCACCGCTTCCCATCATCGTGTAAGATTTCCCAGATCCTATCGATCACAAAACGAACGGGATCGTTAAATCTCGGACATTTATTTATTTTTTTATTTTTTTCTATTTTATAACAATGAGGATCGCTCGGACGACTAAGTGAAATTCGTACGATGCTCTTGCAATTGACAAAGTTTCTTTGACAATTTACCTATTTTAATTATATTTTTAATTGTCTATTTTATTATTCTTTTTTTGTTAGTACAAGAGAAAGAAAAAAAAAAAAAAAGAAATTATTACGCGTCCACTTTTACGTGAATATTTTTCGCTCGCGCGCACATAAAAAAAAAAAAAAATAAAGAAAGAAAGAAAGAAATTCGTTTCACTGTATTATTCTACGGAGTTTAATATACGATTAATTGTATCAACCAACGATAACGATAACGATACATAAAGATTATGGATCGTAATTGTGACGATTAATAATAATAAATAATTAATAAGGACATAAAACGAATGTCGATGTTAAAAAAAAAGAAAAATAAAATACAAAAAAAAATGTATCTGAAATAATCCTAAAAGCGTGTTTTACTTTTTTCACTCGTCGTCGACTCTTATAATAAATGCGTTGCAATTTGAAATTACGATAGTTTAAAAATAGTATTTATACAGGGACGATTCGATTCCGACGTATCTCCTGTCTTTTGCACTTTTTTTTTTTTTTTTTATTTGTTTGTTTCGAGTATCACAGTTTGACGTTTATCTGAAATATGACCCTTAGAAGAGAGAGACTGGCTTATAAACGCGTGGCTATTTGTTATTTATTCTTGAGCATATGGGGACAACAACAAAGTATAACGATTTCTTATCCGGAAAAAAAACTGTACGCTGACCCGACACTTCGATGACTCCGTTAAATTAATGGAAAAAGAGAGAAAGAGAGAGAGAGAAAAGAGACAGATATAGTTAATGAGAAAACGATTAGTTATTGTAAGAAGTCAATGTCTGAAATTCGATTGCGAGTAAAATGTTTGCTTTTATAAATATTAAATGTATTATCGTTCGGCTAACGACGATAGACGAATTGAACAAAATATAAAGAAAGATATGGATAATAAAAAATTATTCCAACAAATTGATCTTTCGCGAAGTTTCGTTTGAAACGAATTGCAAAAAGAAAAAGAAGATGAATTTTGGTTCGTTAGAAATTTTTTTTTTTTTTTATAAAAATTGTTTACAACAAATTGTAAATTAATTATTAACAATACGTTGAAAAGGTAGAAAAAATTCTGCCCTTTAAAACGACATTCGAATCGAGTCTCTACGACATTTAGTTCCGTAGATATTCCCACGTAAACGAAATATTTGTCCATTAACAATATAGAAAAAAACATTGTTTATCCGGTAAACAATGTAAATTGTTTATTAATTTTTATTTAATTTTTACAAATCGTACCGAGACTGAATCTTCTCTGTGGCGAAATAAGACGAATTTGTTTCGTAAGAATTTTTTTTTCGTAAAAATTGTTTATAACAAATTGTTAATTAATTATTAACAATGCGTCGTATAAATAGAGAAGACTTTGCCCTTTAAAACGATACTTCGTTCGAGTCTCTACGATTTTTAGTTCCGGAGATATTCCCATGTAAACGGAAGGCGTTTACGTTGGCCCACTAACCTATATAATTTCATTCATTGACCCAGTGACACACTGACCTATATAAATTCCAAGAATTTACTACGTACTACTACTACTACTACTACTACTACTACTACTACTATTACTACGAACAGCTGTACTATTGATGAATGGAAATACATAATTATTAATGGAAATTTTTCTTATTCGATATCTTCCGAACGAAAAATCGTAGAGACTCGAAACCAACGCCATTTTCAAGCGTAACAAAATCTTTATTTATTTAAATAATGCAACGATATTGTTATAATAAAATCGATTTTGTTAATAATTTTTATAATCGAATTTCTTTACTTTTTTTTCGTAACTAGGACGTACCTACGTCGAAGACATACAAATTTTTATTTTAATCACGTAAATTTTATTTTGTTTATTTAAAATCGGCCGTACTATCATTGCTATTACTACTATTACTATTACTATTTCTACGAACAGCTGATAATATGGAATTATGAATGGTAATATTTCGTAGTCGATATCTTTCGAACGAAAAATCGTAGAGACTCGAAACCAACGGCATTTTCAAGCTCAGCAAATTCTTTATTTATTTAAATAATGCAACGATATATTGTTGTAATAAAAATCGATTTTGTTAAAAAAATTTTTACGATCGAATTTCTTTCCTTTTCCATTCGTAACGAGGACATTGCTTACGACGAGATCATTATAACATTTTCATAATAAGATTATTAACATTTATTATAACATTTTTACGACGATCGACTATACGCTTAGAGTTTTTTTTTTTTTTTTTTTTCGTTATCTCACCGGTTTGCCCGTATGCGAAAATGCAAGCGTTGTAGCCTTGAAACGCATTGTCCAAAATATCGCGTCCAAGAGCGTCGAAAACTATTTCCTGGCTAGCGAACTTCTCCGATCCGGGTTCGAGAGAATAGAAGCAGTGATCGAACGCGAATGTCTTCGGCTTGTTCCTGTAACACGAATAAATGAAATATTTTTGATTAATCTTACGGAAAATATATAAATATATATATGTGTCAATTAATTTCATTCATTATTATATCATTCATTCATTTATTATAAATAAATCAAATATATTTTTATATTGAGATAGAGAAAGAGAGAGAGAGAGAGAGAGAGAGAGAGATAGAGAGAAAAGATTTTTTATAATAAAAATATCAATGAAACATCCAAAGCAAATTGTTTTAACGATTTTTTAGCGCGATCATTCGATGCTTTATTTTAATTTTTATTATTTATTTAATTATTTTTTTTTCCCCTAATCCTCTCTTAACTCTTCCGTCTATTATATACACCATATACTACGTTGAAAGAATTCAATGTTCGTTCGTCTAGTACGATTCATCGAAAGAACAAGATCATGTAATATTAAATTCAAAATGGCTTCGTTGTAGTTCGTAACGATATCTGACATAATATTGTATAGATTTTACCTCGTTGTTATTTCATGGAATACTGGAATCCCGTAGGAAAGACGGGGGAGAGCGAGGGTCGAAGTTGTATCGAGATATTCGAGAGTTGGTGTAAAGGGTAAGAAAAGGGAGAAATCGATTTATTCGTAAAGGAACCTTTACGTAAGAATGATCGTAGAGAAAGGAGGATTATAACACGAACTATAAAAGTGATTTTCGAGCTGGTCGTCGTTAGCTTCCGATTATCAGTTTTCTTTTATCGTTATCGTCGTCGTCGTTGTACGACAAAACTTTCTTCGAGAGTTGAATCTCGCAATCGTCGTTGAAATATCGTATTGTTCTTGGCAATGTCTCTCAAGTGGTATGAAAAGAAATCAAAGAGAGAAAAGATATGTATTGGAAATACGTAAAACGTATATACGCTCTGACGAAAACGCGTGTACGCGTGTGTACGTGATTAAATTATCTAAATAAATAATGTTATAGTATCTTAAAAAAAAAAAAAAAAAAAAAAAGAGAGAAGTATTGATCGGTACTTTATATTAAAATAAATGATATTAGGTAGAATATTTTATATACATACGTATATATCTATATTTATTATTTAATTAATTTATTTATCTATTATTGGGTAAAGATCGAAAAGATTTTATATAGATAGATATATATCTGTATTTATTTATTTATTTATTTATTTATTTATTTATTTATTTATTTATTTATTTATGTAAGATAGAGGAAATAAGGAATAACTGATAAATAAGAAAAATTTCATGATGAAAGTTCGAGATTCGGTACAATCGACGAAGATCAATCTTCCTTATGGTAAAACGGGTGTGTTAATCGACAAACGATCGTACACAGACACACACACACACACACACAGCGCGCACACACACACAGCACACACACACACGTTTTTGATTTTTACTATCGTACAAATGAGATATTTATGCGCCACCATTTTCTTCTTCTTCTTCTTCTTCTTCCTTGCAGCAGCAACTCTTCGCCATTTTTATTGGAACGTATATATTAAAGTACATAAAAACACACACACATACACACACACATTAATAGAAGAAGGTTCTCTGATATTTGAGAAATCTAACGTAACGATACGATCGAGTAGTTATAATTTCATGACCTGACCAATCGAAATAAGATCGATCGATCGAAACGAAACGAGACGATGTGCCTTCTTTTTTTTTCTCATTTTATTTAACGATAATGACTTCGAATCACCATCGAGAAGAGATTTTCGCGGTTTCTCACGAGAGTTCCTTACCCCCGACTTAAGGACGTAAAACTTTCTGCGCGCTTTTTTATTCTTTTTTATTTTTATTTTTATTTCGATACCTTATCGATTCATTATACGCGACGTTATAAGCCATATAAAATATTATATTTTAACGAAATCCAATTTCGATCCACTCTACTCTACTCTACTCTACTCTACTTTACTCTAATGCCGATCGATTATTATATTCGAAACGATTTACAAAGTATTCCCAAGTTTTAATACGAATATATATATATATAAATGATATATAAATAAAATAAAGAAAGATATATAGTATATGATATATGATAAAAGAAGGAAAGACATATAGAAAATTAATGTTTCGAGACGAACGAATGAATTTAATGAAATTTTATGTAAGGGAGGAGGAGTGGAGAGGGGGGTAAAGTCGACGGATTCTCATTCGTTTATTGGATGAAATCCGAGTTTGGCGAGTTAAAAAGGGGGATAGGAAAAGGGAACGAATCTCTCGTATTTTCGCTTAGAAAGAAGATCGCTATCTGTACGACGAGTACAAAGAGACTGTGAGAGACAAAGAAAGAACGAAAAAGAGAGAAAGAGAAAGAGAGAGAGAGAGAGAGAGAGAGAGAGAGAGAGATTCTTTTTCCGGATTAAGAGTACAATTTTCACAGAAATCCTTAAAATCTAATTCGAAGGAAGAAGCTCGATAAAAAGAGCGTGTTATCCCACGTCGGGTAAAGATCGATATCTTCCAAGATCGATAAGATCCTTCCATTTCTTTAATTTTTTTTTTTTTTTTTTTTAATCGTTGACACACCCCTTCCGATCCCTCGAACCCAGGATTATTTTTATTTTACACGACGAAATCTCGCAAGTATACGGATGATCGATCGATGAATACATTTCTATCGGAATTTTTAATTTTACAAAATTTGTGATTTATCTCTCGAGAAATAGGAAAAAGAAGAAGAAGAGGAGGAGGACAAAGAAGAAAAGGATTTGAAATCACTTGGCACTTGACGCGAATCGAGTACTCACTATCGGTTGCTCAGCTTTCTAAACTCGTTGCAGCAGCAGCTGCGGCTACTTAAGTGCGAGAGCGTGATACGATTCTAAGTTGTTGTTGTTGTAGAAGAGAGATAGATAGATAGATAAAGATAGAGAGAGAGAGAGAGAGGAGAGCTCTCGATCGATAGTTACGAGCTATCGTGGCTCGTGATCCGTCCTTTTCTATCGTTGTGCTCTCGATAGGTCGAAAGGCAGACCGTGGTGACCATCGCGTGACCAAAATCCCCTTTCTAAGTTTACACGAATCCTACGTGTCTACTAAATCCCCTGACCTTTTTAACGTTCTTTCTAAACGAACGTACTATATATTTGAAATAAAGAAAAAAGAAAATATATATACGTGTGTGTGTATTATATTTTATTACTTGAATCCATCTTCAAGTTAGTCGACAAATATATAATATGATACATAAAATATTATATTTCGAAATGAGGAAAAGAAACGATAAATAATAATAATAATAATAATAATAAAACAATAAATAACTTGTCGATCGATCTTACTTTCTTGTTGCTATTATTCTTACTGTTGTTCGTTTTTATTTTGGTGTTCCGAATACGGTTAAAGGATAAAATTGACAAAAAAAAAGAAACCAGAAAGAAGAGAAATAAAAAAAAAAGAACGCAAAATAAAACAAAAGGGAAAAAGGAGAAATTATCAGAGAGAGAGAGAGAGGAGGAGAAAAAAAACGAGGGAAGAAAGCGAACTCCATCCGTTTTGCATGATCGGCCTTTATGGCAATCGCATCTAACGGAAAACATGCTGCTTCTGCGAAGTCTTCGCAGTTTCGCAAAACATGCATTGTCAGCAAAAAAGAAAAAAGAAGAAAAAAAAAAGAATATTTAATGGATGGTTGAACCCCGGTTGAATTCGACGTTCGTAGGTAAGAACCACGCGAGAGAATGGCCGTACCGAAATTGCCAGACTTGGCATTTGTACGACGTTCTCTCCCTCTCTCTCTCTCTCTCTTTCTCTCCATGGGGTGGGATGTTAAAGGAAGGAATGGGGAGGAGTTGGGTGGGACAGACGGACGACGGCGATAGTGATGGTACGTCGTGTCTACTCGAATATATTTTGGCCACCGGCCACGTTTCTACATATTCGTGGAAAGAAAAGAGGAAAAAAAAAAAAAAAAAAAAAGAAGAAAAACTTCCTTTCGGTGATAGCCACGCGAAAAAAAAGGAAACTATCGTCTTCGTATATTTTATTCTTCCGAAAATCGTATCGTTGAGAACTCTCGAAACTTTATATCGACTTCCTTTGCTGTCTTCTTCCAAAAAAAAAAAAAAAAAAAAAAAAAAAAAAATCCGTTTTTTTTTTTTTTCTTTTTTTTTTTTCTTTTTTTTTATGACACCGAGAGATGCCTCCACAATTTCGATATAACGTGTACGATCGCGTTGTTTTTACCCATAACGGTGGTAAAAAAAAAAGGAAAGAAAAAAAAATGTAAAAAATTTCTCTTCGTTTCTTTCTCTTCTCTTTTTTTTTTTATTTTTTTTTTTTTTTTATGACACCTAGAGATACCTCCACAATTTCGATATAACGTATACGATCGCGTTGTTTCTACCTATAACGGTGATAAAAAAGAAATAAAAAAAAAAAATAGGAAAGAAAATAGAAAATAGAAAAGAGTAAATAAAATAAAAAAAATAAAAAAAAAATAAAAAAAAAAGAACGAGACGTACAAAAATGTACGATGATGTAAATTTACAGAGGGAATGTAGAGCGTGGGAGAACGGGGAGGGTGAAGGGTAGGATAGGAGGAAAGGGGTAAGTAAAGAGAGGGTAGGGTTAGAAATTATGCCCTTCTATGCGGTTGTTCGTGAGAGAGAATGGTTTTCTGTTCGACCTTTGACACGCGAGAGCCTCTCTCTCTCTCTCTCTCTCTCTCTCTTCTCTCTCTGCAGTGGTCAGACGCACAGCGATTGGGGGACTTACAGGTGGTCAGACATAGGGGTGCAATTAGGTCATGACGACAGACGAGGGTGGAAGAACGGGGCTGCCACCGAAACTGATTTGAATTTGGAACGATGCCTGTCAACCTCGTACCAGAAACATTTTTCTTTTTTCTTTTCTCATTCTTTTTTTTTTTTTTTTTTTTTTTTTTTAACCCGATTCCTCGTCGATTACGATCGTTATGTTTGTTTGTCTGTCCCATTCCATTCTTTAAAACGGGAACGTAACGTTGTTTCAACAATGCCGTCGTTCGATAATCGTCGACTCTTCGTTTAATTAATTCATTAATTCATTAATTAATTAATTCATTCATTCATTCATTCATTCATTCATTAATGATCGTCATTAATTCGTCGATCTATTCGTTCGCATTCAACCAACGATAATATTAATAATCGTACGCATTGATTATCGTCATCCTTCGTTTTGCAAACGTTATCATCGTAAAAAAACACTCCTTCTTTCGTCCCTCTTTCTTTTTCCTTCTTTTTTTTTTTTTGTTTTTCTCTTTCGTTTTCCACACTGAATCGATCGACTCGATTAACGTACTACTACTGCTATACTTGTAAACCGGGATTATTAATTTTGGGAATTCGAACGAACAGATTTCGTGGGAATTAATGGGTGGGTGGATGGATGGAGAGGGAAACTCGATGCTCGTTATAATCAAGCATGATCGAACGTTCGTTCTCTCTCTCTCTCTCTCTCTCTCTCTCTCTCTCTCTCACTCTCTCTTTCTCTTTCTTTGTTCGAGAATTTTGCTCGTTATCGATATAATCGGGTGATTTTAACGTTGAAAACTTCGATCAACGTAAAATTCCGGTCACACCGCAGTTCTCGTTCGTTCGTTCGTTAATTTTTTTAAATTACGCTATATTACTATTATTATTATTATTATTATTATTATTATTATTATTATTATTTCTTTTTTTTCTTTCCGTAGCTTAGTAGATTATACGAAAGGGTGGTCTGCAGATAGACAGGGAAAGAGAGAGTGAGAGAGAGAGAGAGAAGGAGAAGAGGGGTAGAGGGGCGGAAGAGTTATACACGTTGGTAGAGGGGAAGGGTTGACGGGAAATGAAATCGATTCTCCGTGGGCATGCGCTTAAGGTACGATCCGAAAATCACTTTTAATTTTAGTTAACTCGTCTTTTGTGCCCGCTTAAAAACTACTACGTCTCTGCCACGACCGACATTATATAATTATATCGGATCGGGTCGTACGACGAGCCTGGGAGAAAAGAAAAAAGAATAAATGAAAAAGAAAGAAAGTGAAAAAAAAAAAAATGTTAAAACGAGAAGAAGAAAAAAGAGAGAAGTGAAAAAGGGAGACGAAAGGAAGGAGCGCGAAGTGTTTTCGTTCGTTTATCCTTTTTCCCTATTCTTTTTTTTTTTTTCTTACGAGTTTTCACTAACCCATCGATCTCGATTTTATTTGTTTGTAATATCGATACGCATATTACGTATCAATTATATTCATCGATACGATACGTTAATGGGATTGTACGTTTAAAATACATATCATATATTATATCCTATATCTCAATAAATATATATATATATATATTATGTTAATATACATTTATTTATATCATCGTTATCGTCATTATTGTCATCGTTATCATCATTATTAATATCATTAAATAAGAACACAAACATACGCCTGTACATACATACATACATACATACATACATACATACATATATATATATATATATATATATATATATATATATATATATATATATTTAAAATTATTTTCAATGTATAGTCAAGATACATACATACATACATACATACATACATACATACATACAATTCGTGGTATTTAATGAGCGTAACGGATTGGATAATATAATTCTCGCGTTAAGCGTTTAATTAATAATCATTCCGCTTTGCTAACACTTTGCTAGTCGAATACCTATGTAGGTATTACATGATGTCGGTAAAACTACGATCGACGAAAAGAAGATTAGCAAGTCTCTCTCTCTCTCTCTCTCTCTCTCTCTCTCTCTCTCTCTCTCTCTCTCTCTCTCTCTCTCTCTCTCATCTCTTTTTTCTTTATTCTACCTACGTATAAATAATTGAGAAAGAGGAGCAATTAACGCGAGAACCGAGATATATATACACATATATATGTACGAAAGTTCGTGAGCGTGTTAAGTCGTCCTACGGAATAAAGCAATTTAGTTGAACGAAGTAATTTTTACTGACAAGAAACAATGAGGCGATGTTTTTCTCTCTTTCTTTCTTTTTATTTTATTATTATTTTTACGTACATATATTATTCTCACAATATAACGTCGACGATGTTACGTCTGTTGCTCTCTGCACCTTCGTTGTATCCGTTCTTTATTTAACCTTTTTTTTTTTTTCTTTTTTAATTATTATTATTAATTTTTTCCCCTCCTCACCCCTCAATACCTACCACCAACCCATTCTAATTCAATCGAAAGTATCGATTAGATACGCAGACAAAGCTCGATTATCGACGCGTACGCAACAAAATTCTATCATCGAAATACGGTTGTCATACGAACAAACATATATAGAAATAATATCGTACTCGTAATGGGATTAATTAGATGTAATATCGACTTCGTAAAAAAAAAAAAAGAAAGAAAAGAAAAAAGAAGAAAATGTAACAAGATATTCGATAGGAAAATGGGGGATGATCAGGACAGAGGACTGATATCGTATTAGTAAATATTAGAGATATCGTTTAGGGAAGTAGCGTAGTCAGAGGTGTTCAGACGTATTAGAATCGTTCTATTCGTGTCACGTAATTCACCGGCAGAGAAGATGTATGTATGTATGTATGTATGTATGATGTATTTAATGTATGTATTTAATGTATGTATGTATATCGGACGTGTGAGTTTTGTTAGACACGATCGGGTACGTATCGACAAGTAGGAGATGGCGCATAGTGTGTTTACTCGACTATCTATTTCCGTTTATCCGTGGTGATATATATCTCTATGTGATATATGTATGTATGTATTTATGTATGTATGTATGTATGTATGTATGTATGATGTATGTATATTTATGTATGCGTGAAATCAGGAACACGTACGTATATCATCATTCTTCATAACGAATATATATATATATATATATGTTCCTTCCTTTTTTTTCTCTCCCTTAGAGTGAGAAGGCCATACGAGATTTCATTATAATAAATTAATGCAGTAAGCGTAAGTATTGAATACGTAAAACACTTTTTACTCCGTATACATCTAATTAAATCATACGTTATTTGTTATTATTTTATTATTATTATTATTATTATTATTATTATTATTATTATTATTATTATTAGTAGTAGTAGTAGTAGTAGTAGTAGTAGTAGTAGTAATTTTTCTATATTCCTCCGTTGTACTTTTATTTTATTTTATTTTTCCTATCAATTTATTATCTTTCCTTTCCGTTCGATATGAGTCTAATTAAATCATACGTTATAATAATAATAATAATAATAATAATAATAATAATAATAATAATAATAATAATAATAATAATAATTATGATAATTATGATAATGATAATTATTATTATTATTATTAACAACATTATCATCATCCTTTTTCTTTGTTGTTTTTTTTTTTTCTTTATTATATATATATATATTTTTTTTTCTTTACTTACTAGTAATTATAAATCCAATTAAATCCGTACGTCATCGTTATCATTGATACTTTTTATTTTTTTTTTTTTTTATTATTTTTCATTTTCTCGTTTCTTTTTTCTTCCTCTCTTCCTTTCCCTTTGCTCGTTATCCCTCTCTTTTCTCCCTACGAATAGATTTATTTCGTAACGAAGAAAAGAGAAAAGAGAATGCGAAGTAAGCAGAGTAAGCTTGTTGGTTGTATTTTTCTTTTTTTTTTTTTTTCGTCGTGTATCGTAAATGAAGAATCTCTTCTCTCGAAGGGGAAGAAAAGAAAAAAGAAAGGAAAAAAATAAATAAATAACAAGAAATAAGTAAAGCAGATACACGCACATACGATACATACATAAATACACACACACACACACACGCACACACACATACGTACATAGGTAAATGAGGAGTTTTAAGATCGGTAGGCTAATTAAACGAACAATTACGGGTCTGTAATTAAAGCGTCAGGCATTGCTGCTTCTCTCTCTCTTTCTCTCTTTCTCTTTCTCTCTATCTCTATCTATCTATCTCATTTTCTTATCGTATTATGAGCTTGCACGTGCGCCCACGCGTGCCACGTGTATATTCGAGGTGTTCCTTCGTTCCTTCATTCGTTGTTTGGCATCTGAGATGAGAAATAGAACATTGTACGCGAAGAGAGAACGAGAGAACCTCGAGGCTCCTTAATTTCGTCTCATTAACGTCTAGAACGTATCTCTCGTCGTATTTCTCTCATATATATATATATATATATATATATATATATATATATATATATATATATATATATATAGAGAGAGAGAGAGAGAGATATCTCTGTCTCTTTCTCTTTATCTTCATCTTCATCTTCGTCTTCGTCTCTATCTCTCCATATATATACATATATATATATATATATATATATATATATATATATATATCTCTTTCACTCACTCACTGACTCACTCACTCACTCTCTCACTCTTTCTCTCTTTCTTTCTCTTTCTCTATCTCTATCTCTATCTCTATCTCTATCTCTATCTCTCTACAAGAGTTAAATCTCGACCCAATTGCATCCCATTCTAACACGACACAGACGAGTTTCTTATTTCTTACGAGTTTATTACCAAGTCGGCCAGTGCAAGAAGGCACCGGATTAAAACAAAACAAAACAAAAAAAAAGAAATAAGAAAAAAAAAACAGAAAAATAAAAGTAAAAAGAATGTGGCAAAGAACACAAAAAAGATAAAGAAAATAAAAGAAAATTTCTTGCGTTAATTTGTCTATAATATCATTTTAATTTGATCGTTGAAAACGAGGCAGGTATCGCGTATCCTCTTGAACTCCTCGAATCAAATATATATATTTCTATATTGCGAATAATAATTATCTCGCGGAGAGTACATCCGTACGATTTTTTAAGTTCGAACGATGATATAAATTGGATATGATCGATTATTATACCGATACATACGTAAGAGAGAGAGAGAGAGACGAAGATAGAAATATCATTTTTGAAATTATCGAAACCACGTGGAACTTGTATGAAGAAAAGAAAAAAAAAAACGAAAAGAAAGAAAAAGCGAACAAACGAAAAAAAAAAAGAAAAAAAGAAAAAGGAACACACATATCGAATAATATTACCGTCCATTATCTATCGATGCATTATCATTAATATATATATATATATTTCTTACTTAATTATTATCATTATCGTCCATTGAAATCAGAACGAGCGCCGTGTTATTCTCACAAGTAGATTATTTTCGGGCTTATAATACATATATCACCATTTTATTGGCGGATTTCAATCGGATTTTCCACGCCTCCTTTCTATCGTTGATATGAATAAACTCGTACGATAATTATCGAAATCGTTTGTAACTATCGAGGGGGACCAATCCTCATCCTCATCCTCCTCATCCTACTCATCCTCATCCTCATCCTACTCATTGATCATCGTGATGCTAATCCACGATTAATTGGGTTCCTTTCGAGATATAGGCCATTTCAAACGAACCGCTTTAATTTTAATTGGCCGCTTGTTGTGTTGTACCCGGTTGAATCATTATCGCTCAATGAACTCGAGGTCTACTATATTTTGTACATACATACAGACGCACACATAAATGCATACATACATATACATACATACATACATATATATATATATAAATATATACACGTAAATTATAAGAGACTTTAACTTCGCTCGGACTTTCTCGACGATTTATTTTATTAATCCCGTTAATGAGTTTCTAACGCGCGAAACTTCGCGAGTCATTGGGCTCTTCGCGATAAGAAGCGAAAATTTCGAATGGAAAGTCCCGAGGATATATACTCTTAAACGTATTTCGTTCAACTTTATGTTCGTGTAGACATGTTTCTTTTTTCTTTTATATATATATATATATATATATATATATATATATATATATATATACACAATTTACAGATCTACTCGAAGCTCGTAACAGATTCGAGGGCGTCCCGATTCGTAGATTGGACGAACGAGGGAGATGCAAGGTTTTCGGATCGATATCGAATTATTTTTATGCACTCGCAGACCGAGATCGATCAGAGATTTTGAATAAATCATTAACTTACATCAGTACAATTTTTATAATAATAATAATAATAATAATAATAATAATAATAAAAATAATTCTGAGGTTGTATGCGTTTAAATCGATTAAAATCCGACAGACCCTATGTACGAGTACGCGAGTAAATTTTTTTCTCGTCTCTTTGAGTTAAACGACGTAGACATTGAGAAAGAAACGGCAATCTAATTATAATTTCTTCGTTGTCTATTCCTCGGGCTGAAGAGAAATAGAGAGAAAGAGAAAGAGCGAGAGAAAAGAAGAAGAAAAAAAGAAAAAGGAAGAAAACAAAAGAAAAGGCGAAAAAGAAGAAGAAAAGAAAATAGAAAAAATAAAGCAGATAAGGAAAGAGGGTAAGAAAAAAGACCGTTTGTTTTTTCTACCGTTTCCTTTTTCCTTTCTTCTGTTTTTTTTTCATCTTCTTCTTCTTCTTCTTCTTCTTCTTCTTTTTTTTTCAATTCACGAAGAGGGTATCGGAATCGATATATCGCTCGAGAACGTCTCTCGCGAGGTTAAATCGGTCTCGTTAAATTTTATTATCCCTCTGGCGCTTATTGTCTCGTTATCGTCAACCGAGTCTCTCTCTCTCTCTCTCTCTTTATCTCTCTTTATCTCTCTATCTCTCTGTCTCTGTCTGTCTGTCTCTATCCCGACGGATTTTACAGGCGTTTATCATCGACCGAATGATTCGCGTGTAGAGTACGTCGATTTAATTTACTACAACGTTTCCTATCCAAACGTTAATCGTACTTCTGTAGATATATCGCAAACACTTGGCTCGAATTCAAAAGCATCCATCCGTCCGGAATCACAGCCCCCTCCCCTCCCCTCCCCATCCCTCCGCCCTTCCCCTCCTCCAACGTTCCAGCCGTTGCCGCAATACGTTAAACCCGACGAGAGCGAGTGCGTTTTGTTTACACGTAAACGGCAACAAAAATCGTCTCGAATTAACACAGAATGAAAGAGAGAAAGAGAAAGAGAAAGAGAAAGAGAAAGAAAGAAAGAAAGATAGAGATGGAGAGAGAGAGAGAGAGAGAGAGAGAGAGAGAGAGAGACGAGTATATTGAGCGTTCGCAAACGCGAGAGCACCCTTTGTCGTTTGAAAAAAAAATTTTTTCCCTCGTTTTCCCTCTTAAAACGGGGTAGCATTGTATATTGTATATCTCATCGCTCGTCATTCCTAATAAGAAAATTCGGAGTTATGAGAGAGAGAGAGAGAGAGAGAAGAGAG